>JADBJO010000896.1:335000-337500 GCA_016801955.1 Conus betulinus | reverse complement strand
TCAACACTCACACACCCCTCTCCACCCCATCCCCACCCCCACCCCCCACGCACCTGCACACTCACACGTGCGCGCGCTCATTGTATGATTCTCATAACACACACTTCCAGACTTGTTCTCACGATCACATTCATTCACATTATTCAGACTCATTCACACCATTTTCCCTAACGCACAATGCAGGTTTTCCGGACGCCCCTCCCCCTGTTTCATTTCCACCAGACTCTCACCATCAGCAGACAGACCATACTTTTCCCCCTCAATAATCAGATGATCATACACCATAGACACTCTCTTACCTTCTGCTATTTCATGAAAATAGTCAGCTTCTTCCTAACTTCACGGACACGCACTGAAAAGTCCTCGCCAATGAAAGTTTTACTCCCCTTTAGTTTTGTCTTTTCCTTTAGAATTTTCACTTTACCCTTGTAAAATGTTAGTCTGGCAATCACTGGGGAATCAGGCTTGTTGCTAAGGCGCTGCATAGGATCTGCCTCCGCATTGTCAGAAAGACCAAGTTTATCAGAAAGAAGCCCTTACAACTGACGCTCAATGGCAGCACTGGCCTACCCCTCTTCCTTTTTCATCCCGTAGAAAATCAGGCTATTTCTCTTTGATCTTCCTTCCAGATCATCCATCTTTTTCTCTAAGTTTGCAACACGAGCACACAAATCGTCCCTGTGATCTTTCAACGTCATGTTTTCTCTGTGTAATGAGTCCACCTCCTGTCTCAACTCCTCCGCCTCCTCCTGTGGAACACCAAACTTCTGCTTGATGGCTTCAATGCCAGACACAACCCCGTCCACCTTGGAATTTATGGATACATCCATTCCATCCAACTTCGTCATGAGTTCAGCCACGGTAAAGTTAGCTGTGGGTTTAGACGTAGGGGATTCAAATGGAGCTGTCCTATAAACTCTGCTATTTGCTGGAGAAGCTCTCTCCTTGCTTGCGTTCAGTCGCGTCTGGCAGAGATCCTGGCCTTGGGTTTGAGTGGTGGGTTCGTAAGTAGGTCCGGGGTTCAATTTGATGTCACCGCATCGAATGAGTAATCAGATGAATAAGGAGTAAATGAATGAGGAGTAATCTGTTTGAATAAGGAGTAAATTTCAAAACAGGTAAGTCAACACACACCCCATCAAAACACCACTTGGCCTGTCCTTCAGTTGTATGACTCGCATCATCATCTTCCTGACTGACGCTTCCCCCTTTGAGCCATAAAGCTCTAAAAAGTCCACAAAACCACCACAAACATGTCGGAACTCCAAGGGTCTGTGCGCGCGCGCGCGCGCGCTCGCGCGCGCGTGTGTGTGTGTGTATGTGTGTGTGTGTGTGTGTGTGTGTGTGTGTGTGTGTGTGTGTGTGTGTGTGTGTGTGTGTGTGTGTGTGTGTGTGTGTGTGTGTGTGTGTGTGTGTGTGTGTGTGTGTGTGTGTGTGTGTGTGTGAGTAGTAACCCGCGTACATGCCAGTCTGAGCACCATTTTGTGTTTTCCTATTCCAGCAGATGATTCGACGGCAAAGGAGACCAAAACGCACGTAGAGAAAAAAAACTGTGAGCGAACAAACACATCGTAGTCATCATCAGATTCTATTTCCGGTGTTTGGTTCAGCCCGTTCACATGTTCTGAAAAGTAAATTCTGACACCACTGTAATTCAAAAGAAAAAACAGAAACAGATAGCAAATACTTATAACCCAACAACAAACAAAAACGCGCGACAGCAACAACAACAACAAAATACAAACCAATAATATGGGGAAACGCACGGAGATCCCTGGCAACAAACACAATCACATCGAATCCCCGATACGCAAAACAAATCCAGACACGATCGAAACTACAACATTGTCAACAACAACAACCACCTCATCATCATCATCACCTTTAACAACAACAACAACAACAACAGCACTGACTCTCATCGCTGGCAATGACAATGAACAACACGACTTGGACGACGAGCGAAAAGCCACGTGGAAAAACGGAGGCTGCTGTACTACAGATGACGCCCGGACTCTGAAACACGGCAATGATGACGAACAGCGAGATTACCCCCACCTCCTCCTCACCCATCGGTATCTCCTTCTGTCGACGACGACAAGAAGAGCGGCACAGAGAGGAAGGAGAAGAAGAAGGAGAAGAAGGAGGAGAAGGAGAAGGTCGGTGACTCACCTGACAGTACCCATCCTGGATTACCCGTGGATCGAGGATGGGCCTGGGTCATTATGATAGGTATCTATCCATCCATCTATCCACTTTGGTCGGTCTGTCTGTCTATCTGTCTGTCTTCATCCATCCATCCATCTCTGTTTGTCTATCTGTCTGTCTGTTCCATCTCCATCTGTCTGTCTGTCTGTCTGTATCCATCCATCCATCTCTGTCTGTCTGTCTGTCTGTATCCATCCATCCATCTCTGTCTGTCTGTCTGTCTCTCTCTCTCTCTCTCTCTCTCTCTCTCTCTCTCTCTCTCTCTCTCTCTCCTCTCTCTGTCCGTCTCTGT
>JADBJO010000896.1:295000-330000 GCA_016801955.1 Conus betulinus | reverse complement strand
ATTTGAAATTGGCTACTTTGTGCTGCACGTAAGCCTGTTGGATTCGGTGTGATGATTTTGATGTCAATTTCTTTTTCAGTAAAAATACAACATTCACTATGGGGATAGAAATGGTTCAACAAGAGGACCTGCAGTCAAGTTGTCATAGGGATTGACTGCAAAACTGACGGTCGCGAGATCGAACCATCCGTGCGGTGGAATTGTTTTGGCTTGAAAGCCCTCCCTGTCCACCTAGTCCTAAACGTGTATATTGATTCAGTCCAGGAAGTTTACAGCGGTATAAGGAAACGAATGGTTTCTTCCGTCCACAAATGCCGTGTTCTAGACATAGTGAACCTCTAAACGGTCAATATCCCTTCAGCCATTAGGCTGTTGGGGCTTTGATAGCTAACCATGGAATAAGAGAGGGAGGGGAAAACAATACGACAGACTTTCATCCAACTTCATACAACTTTATATAGTACATACGTATAGTTTGAGGTTACAGGTTCAGAACTGTCAAAAGGACAGCGCAAAATCCCTTTGCAAACAAGTATGAATGGCATCATGTATAGAAAGCAGCTTGTCATTTGTCGCTAAAGTGCGCAAGGACTGCGCTGCATTTTCCGCCGATATGTATACTGCTATATTGACATGCATATTGATATGTATTGTTTCGACTGTTTTACTTCGGAGAAATAGATTACAAACACACACACACACACACACACACACACACACACACACACACACACACACACACACATGCACGCACGCACGCACGCACGCATGCATGCACACACACACACACACACACACACACACACACACACACACACACACACACACACACACACGTCCTAATGGCTGACTGATGTGGACTGTTACTCTGTGTATACTGTGGCATTACTGTGTTGGGCTTCTACTTTTCGTAGACTGTGGATGAACTGATATCAGCTGTTAATTTGTGTAGAATGTAAAGAGACTGATGATGGATGCTACTTTTGCGCATCTGTGGAGACTTTGTGTAGATTGTGAAAAGACTAACGGCTGTTACTTTGCGTAGATTGTGGGGAGACTATGGCTGTTACTTTGTGCAGATTGTGGAGAGACTGGTAGCTGCTACTTTGTGTAGATATTGGTCAGATTGATGGTTGTACCTTTGTGCGGATCGTGGGGACACTGATGGCTGTTGCTTTGTGTAGATATTGGTAAGATTAATGGTTGTAACGTTGTGCAGATTATAGAGAGACTGATGGCTTTAACTTTGTACAGATTGTGAATAGATTGCCGTTAGCTGTTAATTTGTCGATACTGAAAAGACTTAATGCTGCTTTGTGTAGACTGTGAAAAGATTGGTGTTGGCAGTTAGTTTGTGTAGAATGTTGGGAAAAAATAGTGTTTCCGTGATAATTTGTGTAGTCGTAGAGATTCTAATGTTTATTGTATGCTGACTGTGAAGTAATTATGTTGGCTGTTACTTCGTGGTGATGATTCTCCATGGAGATGACTGATCTGATGAAAGCACTCTAATAAGCACACGGAACATTTTTGGCATCTTTGCTTGTCCAGCGTTGACCTCTGAGTCAAACATCCCCCTACCACCCCCCCCCCCCCCCCCCATCCCCACTCCTTGCTCACCCCACCCCACCCCCACCCCCGCCCCCCCTTTTTGACAGACGGCAAGAAGTGGTTGAAATCTCCCACTGTATGCCAATGGCTGACTCTGCGGGCAGGGTTTTCTCACGCCCTCGTGTTCGTCCCTGGCTTCACCTTGGTGGGCCACTACTTCCGCACCAGACGCTCTTTGGGCATGGCCGTGGCCAACACGGGCATCAGCGCTTCCTCCCTGCTCTTCCCTCCCTTGACCCAGCACCTCCTCAACACCTACGGGACCCGCGGCGCTCTCCTGTTCCTCGCGGGCATCGAGTTCCAGGCCGTGATCGCGGCCTCTCTGATGAGGCCGGTCTCCTGGTACACCTCAAAGAAACGACCAGCAGGACCTGAGGGAGACAGCCGACGTCCTCGAGGGGAGGAGGATCAGCAGATTCAGGAGACCAAGCTCTCCGACGCCTCTGGTGAAGATCTACGGGAAAACGACGGAGAAGGTACCACTACTCGACTTTTGGACGACTGTGACCACGTGGAAATCGTCATGGACAACTTGCTGCATCAGACTCGAGTCATCAGTCAGCCTCTCTCCGTCTCCCTTCCCGAACAATCTGCCCTGTCCAACTCGTTCGAGCTGTTCCCCGTCAGTCTGGAGACCTCAGACTACCATCACCGGAGAAGACCGTTGAACAGACGCTACGCTCGTCAACAAAGCTGCCCGGTGGAACATCTTCACCCGACCGCTCGCCAGGTAAACAAGCGGGATAACTCGTCGACAAGAATCAGTGCTCTGAGCACCTCGGTTGTCAACGTCTGTGGTTCTGTTGTGAGCATGCCCGCACAACATGCCGCTCCCTCGGCGTCATCGTCCAACGTTCAGCAGGACGACAATGGCCCAGACGAGCTAAAGGCTGAGAGGAAGGGAGGCTGTTGTCGGAAGGAAGCGTGGCGTCAAGTTCGTCATGTCCCAGATCATCGATGTACCTTTGTTCAAGAACTGGCTGTTTCTGCTCATCATTGTTTACGTGCCTTTGGGTTTAAGTGCCGGCTTCTTGGCTTTCTACTTTCCTTCACTGGCGGTAAGTTGTTAAAAAAAAAAAAAAAAGTGTGCGAGTCTGTCATCACGCTAGCTCTCAGTCTGCCTGGGTCTGTGGAAATCTATCGCCCTCTTCTCTTTTATTGCACGCACGCATGTGTGTGTGTGTGTGTGTGTGTGTGTGTGTGTGTGTGTGTGTGTGTGTGTGTGTGTGTGTGTGTGTGTGCGTGCGCGCGCGTACGTGTGTGTGTGTGTGTGTGTGTGTGTGTGTGTGTGTGTGTGTGTGTGTGTGTGTGTGTCTGTCTGTGTCTGTCTGTGTGTGCGCGCGCGCGCGCGCGCGCGCGAGTGTGTGTGTGTGTGTGTGTGTGTGTGTGTGTGTGTGTGTGTGTGTGTGTGTGTGTGTGTGTGTGTGTGTAATAGAGAAAAATTAAAAGGAGATGGGGATGGTGGAGGGCGGTGTGTGTGTGTGTGCAAGAGAGAGAGAGAGAGAGAGAGAGAGAGAGAGAGAGAGAGAGAGAGAGAGAGAGATTGACTGTACAATAGGACACATGAAATATGGGAGAGAGGCGAATGCTTAAACAAACAAGAACAACACGGTCATCATGAAACACAATGGAACTTGATTGTAGAATCATAATTTTGTATTTGGACAGTGAGAACATTTGAGAGTTCAGATAAAAAAAAAACAAAACAGTAGTGTGTGTGTGTGTGTGTGTGTGTGTGTGTGTGTGTGTGTGTGTGTGTGTGTGTGTGTGTGTGTGTGTGCCCGTGTGCGTGCGTAAGATGTCCCTGTGTGCAATCTATGATTACGTCAATCCATTGACTTATTTTTGTTATTACATCCAAATCATTAGCTACCATCAATAGTTTCGTTATATGACTGTACTCGTTTTGTTTCGTAGTATTAATAAGATATGTCATGCAGTAATGATCTTAGCTGTTCAATATGACATATGCAGTACTTTTAGGTATTTTTATATACATGTGAGCTGTTCGCTCGTTTGAACGGCGTTTTTTTTTTTTTTTTTTTTTTTTTTTTTTTTCAATCAACGTTGAATTTGTCTAGAACTTTTCAACTGCCATAATTTCTCATTTGAGGCAGGGTTTTTTTTTCTGGTTCAAGGCTATGTGTTTTTCTAGTAGCTCGTCTGGCTCAAGACTATGTATTTTTCTAGTAGCTCGTCTGGCTCAAGACCATGTGTTTTTTCTAGTAGCTCGTCTGGCTCAAGACTATCAGATTGTACGCTTGGCAGCAGATGAAACAGCAAGCTGGCTCGCCCTCCAGTGGTCACAATCAGCATAGTTCCCGAGATGGTGAGAGGATAAGGTTCTCTCCCCCCCCCCCCCCCCCCCCCCTCTCCCCCCCTTCCTTCCCTCCAAGTTCTGGTTACGGTAACATGACCTCCAAAAACAGTGCTCATTGGTACGAACTTTTCTTTCTTCATCTTTGATGATGATTGATCGACACGATAGCTGACAATCCATCACACTGTGTTTACTTTTTTATTTGAGGACCTTTCCCCATGGTCAAACACATGCGGTTTGTGTTCACACATTTGTCGTGCAGCAGTCTACACAAATCAAGACGTCACCATGTTTCGCTTTTTCAAGGGAAAATGAAGCCACTGGAGATCACATGAAAATTGCCTCCCCTTTCGCGTGTTTCGATGGCTCGGGTTAAAAAAAAAAATCGGAAGGCGAGCGATTCGTTCTCTTATGATACCTTAGATAGTGTGCTTTTTTTTTTTGTTTGTTTTAAATAAGCATTTGTTCGTTTGTTTGTTTGTCTCTCTGTTTGTTTCTTTTGTTTGTTTGTTTTTTTTTTTAATGATCAAGGGAAAGTCAAGCAGAAAAAGATAAGGTCATTCGGGATCACAAGTATATACATATATTTTTCCCCACAGTATAATGACCTTTGAACCAGCGATCTCCCATGATTCGCAGGTGGAGCAGGGTTTCTCCAGATCAGACGCGGCCCTGCTGGTGTCTGTCACGGGAGGGACGGAACTGGTCAGCCGCCTGTGCGTGGGCTTCCTGGCTGACCTTCAGCTGGTCAAGAGGACACACCTGGTGGCCCTCTGTATGACCATCCTGGGTCTGGCATCCCAGTTCTCCAGGTCCGCTTCTTTGTCATGTCTGTGGCTGTTACAGTTGTTAGGCTTGCCTTGTCTGTGGCTGTTGCAAGTCGGCTTGTCTTGTCTGTGGCTGTTACAATTAGGCTTGTCTTGTCTGTGGCTGTTACAGTTGTTAGGCTTGTCTTGTCTGTGGCTGTTACAGTTGTTAGGCTTGTCTTGTCTGTGGCTGTTGCTGTTACAGTTGTTAGGCTGTCTTGTCTTGTCTGTGGCTGTTACAATTAGGCTTGTCTTGTCTGTGGCTGTTACAGTTGTTAGGCTTGTCTTGTCTGTGGCTGTTACAGTTGTTAGGCTTGTCTTGTCTGTGGCTGTTACAATTAGGCTTGTCTTGTCTGTGGCTGTTACAGTTGTTAGGCTTGTCTTGTCTGTGGCTGTTGCAAGTAGGCTTGTCTTGTCTGTGGCTGTTGCAAGTAGGCTTGTCTGTGTCTGTGGCTGTTGCAAGTAGGCTTGTCGTGTCTGTGGCTGTTGCAAGTGGATTTGTCTTGTCTGTGGCTGTTGCAAGTAGGCTTGTCTTGTCTGTGGCTGTTGCAAGTAGGCTTGTCGTGTCTGTGGCTGTTGTTAAGTGGATCTGTCTTGTCTGTGGCTGTTGCAAGTAGGCTTGTCTTGTCTGTGGCCGTTGCAAGTGGGCTTGTCCTGTCTGTGGTTGTTGCAAGTGGGCTTATCGCGTCTGTGGCTGTTGCAAAGTAGGCTTGTCTTGTCTGTGACTGTTGCAAGTAGGCTTGCCTTGTCTGTGGCTGTTACAATTAGGCTTGTCCTGTTGGTGGCTGTTACAGTTGTTAGACTTGTCTGTCTGTGGCTGTTGTTACAGTTGTTAGGCTTGCCTTGTCTGTGGCTGTTACAGTTGTTAGGCTTGTCCTTCTGTGGTTGCTGTAAGTACGCTTGTCTTGTCTGTGGCTGTTTCAAGTACGCCTGTCTTGTCTGTGGCTGTTGCAAGTCTAGCTTAAATCTGTATCCTTGAATAAGAAAGTCAGTGAGGCTTTCTTCAAATGATACTTGCATTTTGGGGTTGTTGTTGTTGTTGTTGTTGTTGTTGTTGTTGTTGTTGTTGTTACTGTTGTTGTTGTTGTTGTTTTGTTTTCATTCATGTCAAGAAAATTGAACTATGATAAATCAAGACAGACCTACACTGGGTATATCAGAGGCAGATGTCTTTTTTAATCTCATATGCTATCCTATGGTATTAATCCGACGTTGTTCATCCGGCCTCCCCCTACATAACAACATCCAATACTGACGCTCCCAAGTCCACAGTGAGTACTTAAATCGGGTCGACACGAGGTAACCCACCACCGGAAACACAACACTGCTACAGAGTCGCTTTTGTGGTTTCAAAATGGAGTGACTGATGGCGGAGAACGAAGCAAAATTTAGAAAGAGAGGGGGTTAGTTACCGCCAAGGACATTGACACAAGGACATTGCTTTTGTGGTGTTTTGTGGGTGTCAGTTCATGTCCTAGCTTGAACGACCAAAGCGCAGCGAATGTCGTTATACACATACTTTTGTCATTTTCCATACATTTCTTTTGTTTTACTTTAGTTCCACCTATATTCTATAAACGTGTGGTATGTCGTTTGTGGGTAAGATGTCCTTAACAAGGATAAGATTTTGAGCAGTAAAAGCCAGCACTTTACCAGACTAACTCTGGGGGTCTTTTTATTCCTTTTGTGCCACTCGGGCAGCATCGTCCCGCTATTCAGGTCGTTGGGTTCCTTAGAGACACAAGCAGTCGTCGGCCATGCTGGTTTGTTTGTCCATGCTGCCTTCAGAGGGGCGTATCTTGTAGTCGATAGGTCTGTCGTCTGAATGCATGACTTTTGTCTGTCTTTCATTGAAACTGTTTATAAACACATACATAAATTAAATAGTGCAGTGTGAGTCTTCCTTTGCGGAAGGCCTCCTAATCTTTTAACAAAAACAAACTAGCAATAATCATTTCATAAGATTTTATGCACTTACACGCAATGAAAATTAAAGAAACCACTGAAATGGATACAACGGTGACTCGACAGCAGTGCCGTGTCTTCTCCGTGGGTTGGCTTAGGATCATCTGATGTTGACTGTTTTCTATGGACTGCCGGTTATATAGCTGCAATGGACTAGTCTGTGTGTAGCTGTGTGTGGGGTATCTGGATTGAGTGCCATGGGAGTAATGCGACAGGGGTTGGCGGAGAGGGGTGGGGGAGGGGAGAGTCTTGAAAATGATACAGAAAAAAAAATGCAAAAATGGAGCAGGGCATTGAACATTGTTCTGGGGATAACTCTAAATGTTGTGGACTTGGAGGGCAAATTCTTGACGACGCTGATGTATTAAAATCGAAATTCGTTGCGTTCAAAAACATACAGATAACAGAAATATTGCCTTTGATACGCGCATGGTTCTGGTTTTCGGGGTAGTGATATGGTTAGAATGTATCCTTACAAATGTAACGGGGGTAAAGTGCTTACCAAACTTACCTTCCTTTGAAAAATACAATGCAAGTCTAGATTAGATTAGAAATACATCTTTTGAAAAAGGAAAACCGTGACCCTATAGGAGGTCCCATCTAATTCTTAAAATAGTTGCAAACGACGATTCGAAGTTAGACTTAATAGTGTACAGATTTAAAATCTTACATAAAATTAAATCAATGATTTGCATTACATTGTATCATTTGTAATCGTCAGAAGAGGATTGTGTGAAATCCGGACAGCTCTCCTGGAGAGATCGTATTGCCGTATGCATTGCTTTTCCATGTTCCTGTTTGTCACACATTTGTCATTTTCCAGTAGGTCACTGTGTTTCCTTTCCATATTCCTGCCTTTCACAGGCTTCTTATTTTTCCAATAGGTGACTATTTCCTGGCCATATTTTGGTCTACCATGGGTTGTTGTTTTCAAAACAGGTGACTATTTCCTGGCCATGTTCTTGTCTGTCACAGGTTTGTTATTTTCCAATAAGTGACTGTGTTCCTTTCCATATTCCTGTCTTTCACAGGTTTGTTACCTTCCGATAGGTGACTATTTCCTGGCCATATTTTTGTCTTTCGCAGGTTTGTTACCTTCCGATAGGTGACTATTTCCTGGCCATATTCCTGCCTTTCACAGGTTTGTCACCTTCCGATAGGTGACTATTTCCTGGCCATATTTCTGTCTTTCGCAGGTTTGTTACCTTCCGATAGGTGACTATTTCCTGGCCATATTTCTGTCTTTCGCAGGTTTGTTTCCTTCCGATAGGTGACTATTTCCTGGCCATATTTCTGTCTTTCGCAGGTTTGTTACCTTCCGATAGGTGACTATTTCCTGGCCATATTTCTGTCTTTCGCAGGTTTGTTTCCTTCCGATAGGTGACTATTTCCTGGCCATATTTTTGTCTTTCGCAGGTTTGTTACCTTCCGATAGGTGACTATTTCCTGGCCTATTTCTGTCTTTCGCAGGTTTGTTACCTTCCGATAGGTGACTATTTCCTGGCCATATTTCTGTCTTTCGCAGGTTTGTTACCTCCGATAGGTGACTATTTCCTGGCCATATTCCTGTATTTCTCAGGTTGTTGTTTTCCAACAGGTGACCATGGTTCCTTTCCATATTCCTGTCTTTCACAGGTTTGTTTTCCTTCCGATAGGTGACTATTTCCTGGCCATATTCCTGTCTTTCTCAGGTTTGTTGTTTTCCAACAGGTGACCATGGTTCCTTTCCATATTCCTGTCTTTCACAGGTTTGTTACCTTCCGATAGGTGACTATTTCCTGGCCATTATTTTTTCTTGTTTTCGCAGGTTTGTTTTTTTTTTCCATACGTGATTGTTCCTTGCCATATTCCTGTCTTTGACAGATATGGGTTTTTTTTTTCCCAATAGGTGACTGGGTGATTGTTTCCTTGCCATATTCCCTGTCTTTGACAGATTTGGGGTTTTTTCCCCAATAGGTGACTGGGTGATTGTTTCCTTGCCATATTCCTGTCTTTCACAGATTTGGGGTTTTTTTTCCCCAGTAGGTTACTGAGTGATTGTTTCCTTGCCATATTCCTGTCTTTCACAGATTTGGGTTTTTTTTTTTCCCCAATAGGTGACTAGGTAATTGTTTCCTTGCCATATTCCTGTCTTTGTCGGCTTTTTTTCCCGAGAGTAGATGACTCCACTTTCTTGACAGAGTCATGTCTTTGACAATTAGCCATTTTCCAATGTAAAACACCACTTTCTCGCTATATTCCCATCTTGTACAGAGTTGTCACTTCCAGGAGGTGACTTTACTTCTCGTCTCACCATGTTCGCTGTCTTTCAGGTTCTGCACCAGCTACGAGTTGCTGGCGTTGTTCGCGGTGATGCTCGGGCTCTTGGGTGAAGTGTGCGGCAACCTGTTTGCTGTCGTCATCATCGATCTTCTGGGCCTGCCCCTCTTAGGCAAGATCATGGGGCTGGTCCTGGTCTTCAACTCCGCCTTTGCCTCCATCAACCATGTCCTGATTGGTAAGACAGAGAGAGAGAGAGAGAGAGAGAGAGAGAGAGAGAGAGAGAGAGAGAGAGAGAGAGAGAGAGAGAGATTGGAAGGGAGGCATCCAGCAAGAAGTTTGGCAACAGAATGACAGAAACAAGACAAGAGGAAGAGAGACAGACAGACAGACAGAGAGAGAGAGACGGACAGACAGACAGAGAGAGACAGAGAGAGTCGGACAGACAGAGAGGCCAGCAGGCAGAGAGACAAAGAAAGAGAGAGAAGGGGGAGAGGGGGGGGGGGGGGGGGGCAACAGTGACGAAAGGTGGAGGGAAAATAAAGGAAACGAAAGAAAGTGTGGCAGAAAAAGAGGGGGGGGGAAATTAATGGAGTAGCGAGAGAGAGAGAGAGAGAGAGAGAGAGGAGAGAGAGAGAGAGAGAGAGAGAGAGAGAGAGAGAGAGGGGGGGGGGGTCGAAAGGTAAAAGGGAGAAGGAGAATAGGGGTGGGGAGGAACGACAGAGAAAAAGAGAGAGAGAGAGAGAGAGAGAGAGAGACAGAGACAGAGAGAGACAGAGACAGAAAGGGGGGAGAGACAGACAGACAGACTATGACGAGTCGGCCGAGTGTTCTCTAGTCCTTGAAGCAAATTAAGGGCAATGTTGCTCATGCTGAAATTATTCTTTTCTCTGAATCCTTCAAGTGTGCGAACTCCAGTACAACTGGAAGGGATACCCCAAGTTGGATGCTGAAGGAGGGAGAGTATTTGAGGAGTAACTCGCATATATATCCGGGGGAGGGGGGAGGGGGACTGGAGACAAGTACATGTCAAACTGCTGGCCCTGGGCGAGGCAGGCATCTCACCTCCACCAACGGCTGCTCACTGGGTTTTCCAGTGAGCTTGAGGAGAGGTAATTGGGGCTGGACGTCGACTCCTCGTGTCAGTTACCGTCGACCTGCATATAAGTCTCAATGACCTGTGAGGCTTGCTTGGCCTTGGGGGGTGAACAGCTTTAAGGAGGCTTCAGCCTGTTAGGTGTTTGCGCCTTCTTTGCTATGGATCGAAGGAAACCTTGACCCGTTAGGTCTTGGCTTATGGAGAAGTCTGGACTGTGGTACTGTGGGTAGTTTAGGCGAAGCCAACATGGGTTAGAACTGGATGTTAAGCATTAACCATATGGTACCCAACAGGGATGCACTAGTGATTCCGTGTGCGGACGTTCCGCCGATGGACGTTTCACCGTCGGATGTTTCGGAGTCGGACGTTTTGCCGACCGGACGTTTAGCCAACGGATGTTTCGCCGACGGATGTTTCGTCGACCGGACGTTTTGCAGACAGACTTTTCGACGCATTATGCATGGGCAACATATAAAAGTATATAACATATAACATATAAAAACATTCTCATCATCTTGTGACATGACATACTCCAAGTTTAATATAAACACGAGTAATTAAAATCCACACAGAGAACATGCTGTCTCCCCCCCCCCCCCCCCCCCCCCCCCCCCACCCCCTACAACACTTCTGTTCACTTTGATTGTGTCACAGATTATGCGCAACAGCTTTGAGAAATACTAAAACATCATCCTGTGCGTACCTTGCAACAAGCGCTTGCAGTCGTGTGTTGACTACTTCGTACTGCTTGTTTTTTCGCATCCTGACGCCCATGGCATGCTGTTCTATCATAAGCTCGGTGCTTGCCTGCTCCTTGCGTAACTTGCTGACAAGCCTGCCAAGTGTTGGGTGCGTGACAGACATTCGCTGATCAAAGGCACGGTGCCAGCCTTCGACCGAGTTATTAGTCCTGGGCAGGTTGTCTTCCACACGATTGTAGACGTTCCACATGGCGACGTCGAATTTCGGGCGTCGACGGTTCACATGAGGAGGAGGGTGAGAGAGAGTTCACTGATACATTGATACAATGGCGAGAGAAAGAATTTTGTAAAGGGGCGTCGAAACTTGACGTCGGGCTAAAGGTCCCGCGCCGAATGTTCGTCGACGAAACGTCCGTCGGCTAAAGGTCCCGCGCCGAAATGTTCGTCGACGAAACGTACGTCGGCTAAAGGTCCGTCGGCTAAAGGTCCGGTCGGCAAAAAAACGTCCGGCTCCGAAACGACTGTCGGCGAAACGTCCGCCGTCGAAAAGTCCGTGCACCAGTGATTCTACTAGTTGAACTAAAATAATTCGGAGGTCCGTTGATCGGATTTCATTGTGGTTGGCGTAAGTCGTTGTGGTGTGTGGCGTTTGTGTGACCAGCGATTCCGTTTTGGTTGAACAGTATAACTCGGGTTCGTTGTTTGAGAATGATGATAAGATGCTCGGAAAACCAGTAACAGTACGACTCACTTGGGAAAAGTAAACTCATCCTGTCTTGCTGAGGGCTCAGGAAATCACAGCGAGGTAAAGTCAAGGCCGAAAGACTTCACGTGTAGAAGAGGTTTGCTGTAGCCTCAGATCCGACGACAGCTGAGCACTGTCTCCTGAGTGGGGACGGAAAGCAGCAAGAGGTGTTGGTCTGTGGCGGCCCAGACAGGGAGCTTCCAGCCATCAGCGGGGTGTGTGCGCAGCCTGTGGGCGAAGCCGACAATTGCCCTTTCCGTGGCGAGGGCGAATGGCAAGAGACTCTGGGAGGCTCAGTCCGACAGTAACTACAGCTACAGTTTCAGCATCCCTCAGCCGGGATTTGGCCAGTCAGGTACACAGTGTGCCGGCGTGAACGTGACCGTAGTGGCTCTGACTGATGACAGAAGCGCGCTGGGATATTGGGAGCGTTTGTCTTCCCCGGTCAAGTACGACCTACAAAGAAAAGGGGGATGCAATCATGGGATTATCTGTATAGCTTACGTTTTGGTATGATACAAATAACGTGTTACGTAGTGATGTGTGGGGTCTCAGAGTCAAGTTGAATAATTCTTTGTTTTTCTTTTTTTTCAATGAAATGTTGATTTCCCGTCACCATTGTGCGGGGCCTGATGTGAGTGACGGGGTGCGTGTGCCTATGCAAGAGCACAATTTTTTTGTGAAGATGTGAATGCTTCTGTCCACACCCTCGTGCATTCCTGTAAATGATAATCGTACTTCAGTAACGAAGTGGAATGTCGGGAGACACGTCACACAGACAGAAAGACAGAGAAAAATCAATCGTCCTCTCACACAGATGAAAATGTCACCCGTGTTCTATTCGTTACGTCCAACAAGGTGCCCTGGCGGACAGCACCGGAAGTTTCGTCATCCCCTACCACTACATAGGATCCTGCCTCTTTCTCTCTTCCCTCATACTGCTGATGGAACCCCTGGCCAGACGCTTGGAAACGAAACGGGTGCAGAAACTTGAATGTAATGCCATCTCTGCGCGGGATCCAGTGAAGGCTTGATTTTCACGATTACGTGTTGGAAAAGCTGTTATTGTTGTTTCCTGTTGCTTTTTGTTCTTGATGATGTTGATTTGCGGGGGACAGAAACTGTGCAAGTGTTGGAGAGTTTCACATTGCCTTTGTTGAATGGCATTGTTTTGAGTTTGTGAGAATGTGCGACCGACGGTTAGAATGTATTGACACATACACACACGTTCATGCACTAACGTACGCATGCACGCACGCAAGCACATATATGCACATACATACATGTATCTACATGTATACACGCTCATGCACACAACACACACACACACAAAACACACACACAAGAGCTGTGAATTGGATCATTTTGCAGTGATGCGTGTGCAAGCACGGAGACACACACACACATTTGTGCACACATACAAACTAGCATACGCATGTACGCACATAATATTTTAAACTATAGCCACACATGCACACATGAGTACACAGACACGCTGACATAAACCGACACACCTATACGCACGCAAACACACACACACACACACACACACACAGAGAAAGCAGAAATGATGCCAGTGTGGCTGTAAAAGGAGCGGCATGAGCATGCCACTGAAGCGGCAGTAAAACAAATTGTAAATACTTCAGATTGCTTCTATGCGTCCAATGCATGTACAGAAAAATGTAAGACGGGATTATAAAGGCTGCCAGCCAGTGCACACTGTCTGGCCAGAACATTTTGACATTATCAGTTTAGGTTGTGTAGTTGGAGCGCGCATGTCAACTCGATTGTCTATCCCAAACTTTTCTGAATGGTTTGTTGCTTATTCCCACTAGAGTATGCATACATCATTGTTCAGTTCTAGTTGTGTTTCGCCACCTTTCTGCAACTGGTCAAGTCTGCGTGCTAATTATATACATATCACCATACTTATTACAGACCCAAAACAAATGGTGAGAACTATGTTCAGAACAAGAAATTTTGGTGCAGTGGTAGGCATCAGACTTGCAGTAGGTCATAAACCCCAACAGAAGCATTAATGTGTGAAATACTTTAGTTCTAACCACATTTCACCCAGGGTGGAGTATGTTACAAACTGAAACTGAAAGATGGGGACCTCAGAGTCAAGTTTCCTCAATGTGTTGGATTCATTTTCTGAGAGATGGAGTGACACTTTTCTGATCAACACTACAAGTGTCTGTATCTCTTGGGCCTTGTTGACAAGATACAAGAGTGAAAGGAGGCGTAGAGTAAACTCAGACCAGAACAGAAATCCATGACATCCTCATCATCCTAATGAAATCCCAGAATTCTGCGGCTCTTCAAGCTCCAACTCTTGCGGCAACTTTTCATTTCTTCTCTCCACATTCTGTGGAGTTCACATCAACGTCATTGCCATTCTTAAGTTTATGGGGGACTATCGGTGGAGAGACATGGTGACACCTCCCACAGGATATTGCTCACTCACGGTGGCTCAGCTATTATCCTTGTATGGGGGGCCAGTTATGCAGTGTCCTACACTTACAGGGTCAGAATAGCACTACTGAAGTGACTGGGAAGCATTTAGCATTTCCTTTGATGGGTTGCCACATTACAACAAAGGAAAGCAAACAGATTGAAAATGATTTTTCTTATGGGCTGTTGTACTGGGGTGTGAACTGACTGAAAACTATGTCTGTGTGTTGGAAAACTGGAATGAACGCCATGGTAATATCTCAGTGGTGTACAAAAGATGAGAAAGCACAGGAGATTTTTTTAAGAACAGGTTCTCAGGCATCAAATGAGTCACACAATAACAGAAAAACCAATAACATTTTTTCCCTTGTCTTTCATCGCTTTTATTTTAATAAATCAACATCAACAAATTTTTTTCATTTTAGTTGTCATTTCGGACATCAATGAAATAGTTTCTAAATATGATGGTATACAGTCTACCAGTTAACCATGACATGGATAAATACCATGCTCCTTGACCAAAACAGAGCAGGGCACTAAGGCAACAATTTTACACAGGGCAATAATCTCACAATCCCTGACAGTTCATTTATCTAAACCGCAAAATAACTGCAATAGAAATAAAGTCACTGAAATATTACCAGAGTTTACAAACATGAAAAATGCCCAGCTAATTACTTCTTTTTTGACCGCATTGAAGGCAAGTTTACATTGTCTCAAGTAACCTGAAATTTTTTCTGCAATGCCAAGTTATGCCTTTGTACTGCAAATAACCCTATCAATTTCTCTTCAACTTTGGCAGATATCACGTGTGTATACTTTAGAAAAGATCCATATTTTGGGCTGCCTACTAGCACATGCCTGTTACTCTCTATACTTATATATAAATGCTCTAAATGTTGCGTTTCCACATGTGCACATTTGATGAGTTTGAATTAAGAAAAGAGGAATAAAAAAAAGAATACCTGTAAGCACTACAATAAACAGACAGGACATGGTGGTGGTACCCAAGTACCCTTATTTGACTTACCTTTAACCACAGATTTCCTTGGGAATTAAGAACAAATGAGATTCGAAATGATGCAAGACTGGTATAACACGCCAAGAAAAAAACACCCCTTTTCTTCACTTTGTTAAAAGAATTTTTGTAACCTTTGAATATGTATTTTCTTAATACACTTAACTTTTGGTGAATCTTTTTCTTTCTTCAATACACTGTTTCAGTAGCTGCTTACAACATTCTGAGCATATATTCAACAAATCTTTGAGCCCTGCTTTCTAAGAAGGGCTGATCACTTATCATCAAACTTCGGAAATCCAGAACTTTGTTGTGAAGAAACCTTGCCCTTTTTATTTTCAAATACCATTAGACAGAACATTCAATGCAATGTTAAATTCTCATTGAATTTGAAATAGGCCAGTTTGATGATGATGTGCCCTTTGCAGTGATGGGTCTCAGATGTTGACAATGTCCTTTTATCATCAACAGCCATATAATTATGATATTGCACATGCATTCCTAATGGGAGAGGGAGGGGTGAGAAAGGGGACCTAACTGTGTTTCACAACATGGTCACAGGGGAACAAAGTGAATACGACTGTAGCTCCAATGAATGTGACTGTAGCTCAACTTGATAAAACTTCCACACTGACATGCTCCAAGTTGTAGTTTTTCAGCACACATGTAATGCATCATTTACTCGTTTTACAAAAGCTAACAAGCTTGCATCATCAACCATAATGATCTATGTACAAATGACGGTGTGTGCCTATTCTTGCCCACACACACAAGCTCAAACACACACACACACACACACACACACACACACACACACACACTCACACACACACTGGTCTATGTTAATAATAAGATCACAATACAACCTGACAACCAGCCAGCTACAAGACGATTTCATCTTGACCGATCCGCACACAGCTGCTCCCTGCCAGCAACAAACAGTTCACAAACCGCCAGCCAGCATGGAGCAGGACACAAATGATCCCTTACTGAGCGTTCTACATGACTTAAAAATATGGCTCATATGCCACACTGATCTGCACAGTGCCAAAATCAACCGAGCATGTCGTTTTCTCTCTGCATGTTCCAGTCTGTGTGTGTCCACTGCCCAGTAACTGGCGGTCGGCAACCAACCAACAAAGCGTGTCCAAAGGGAGATTTAGGCCATCAGTGCAGGACCTGCTTTCACTGCTTCCAGCTGCACACCAGTCCCTGTAAAGCCTGTCGCTCCCTGTCAACCAGAATATTACACACATTATCTTTCAACGGATTTTTTCCCCCCAACTTAATCAGCATTGCTCTAGTAAAACAAAAAAAAACATGGAGGGTGAAAAAAGAGCAAAACTGCAAAGGAGAAGGCAAAATAATAATCTCTCAAAAATGAGGAAGCAAAATGGTAATCTCACAGGAACAGCAAACTAATCTGAAAGGAAGAAACAGAATAGTTAATGCCTCTGGAAATCCTGCAATGTAATTTGAAACTTAAAAACTTCAAGCTGAAAGTAATTAATCTTCGTCCCACATTTGGGAATTAGGTGATGGATTGGAAATTCAGATTCAAACATATTATTCCTCATTCTGCAGTGCCAATGTTTTACTGCAAGCAGGACTGACTCTGAATCACACAGTATACAATATTATAACAGCAAAAGGACTTGTAGACAATTCATTGCATTATAATCCAGATGATCCTTCATTTATCCCACAGCCATGTATTTGCTCTTCCATTTCATCTGGTAGCTTTTCATCCTATTTTCTTGTCTGACATTTATCCTCATTAGAACATTCCAGGCTTAAAAGCTTCATTCTTCTGGAAGGCCAACAAAGCACAATGCCAAACGCCCTGTATCTTCAAAGTTTGCAAAATAAATGACACCGACTGACTTTGGTGCTTTTATCATAGTAATGGCAGGGCTCGAAATGCCCAACCGTTTGATTGTTTGGGACAACTAACCCCTATGGCGGACAAGTGAAAATGCTTTCTCCACTTGCCTGCTGGGCAATCAATTTTTGGACTGTATTAGCCACAGGGTAATTGAGCAGTTTGCTATCAATGCAGGTCTATCACACTTTCCTACCCCTTCCCCCCTACTCCCTCCCTTTTCACTTTTTCACACCTTCAGTCTCTGACCTCTGTCCCCACCCCCAGTTTTTCTTAAACAAAACCTAGTGGAGTGGTGTCTCACCCAAGATAAGTCATGTACACAGAAAAGTTTCAGCAACATGTAGGCAATGTGCTTGGTCCTTTTCTATTTAAAGGTATGGAGATGCGAACTGAATTCACTTTTTGGAATGTGTGTGTGGTGAAGAGAGAGAGAGAAGAAAACAACAACAAAGTGATTTTACTAACTGAATTTCACTTCAGGAAATGTGAATAGGGGTAATTTGACAATTGCATTTTCATATCTTCTTTTCCCTAGCACTTTTACACATAGTGGGCAACAGTTTTGCATTTATACTCCATATGAATGGTGGGAGAATACATTTCCATTAGTCTTATGCCTACTTTTTCCTTGTCATGCTTTCATCACGTGGCCACCAAGCATGCCCTGTTGAATTATGTCTGCTGACTTGCCAATGCTCTATTGACTTCTTTAAATAACCATTGCTTTGCTTATATAGGGCAAGTCCAAATCTGAGGGGACAAAAAAGACAGTGTGATAGTGTGAAGACAACCATTTACTGACCTCTGTAACAGTTTAACTGGGGTAGCAATGCAAAACACTTTGAGAAACCAATGTTTACCTGCAAACTGGTGCTAGGTCAGTCATAAAAAAGCTGATTCCAATGTGTCCCCATGTATTTCCAACAACAATAAAAGGAAACAATGTTTTAAGTTCAGGGCATGATTATGTTCAAGATGTTTTGCACACAGATCTGTCCAAACAGATGGGCAGCCTGCGCTCAAGACATACTGGTGAACGTCACAAAGAAAATGAGACATTTTACTCCTCCACCACCTCTCTGCTCAGACCTACAACAGTTGTAAGGGGGTCATATGTTACCAATCTCTAGTCCTGGTGCAAAACTTTTCCACGATTGCTAATCCTTATGCAGAGAAACTGGCAAACTGAAAATGACCCCAGAGGTTCAACACGATTCATTATATGGTGAAGGGTCCCGTTTCATTTCTCATATGGACAAAAAAAAAAAAAAAAATCATGTATACGACTCTTTTTGGTCGCGTCTGTAAAATTCTCATGCTTTCTTGCCCTATCTCATCTGTTTCTGAGACTCATACACTGATCGCACATCTTATTTAACACATCAATTATTCTGCGATGCCCTGCTTGTTTCCGTCGAGCTAATTAGAAAGCACATGCTCACATGAGAATGTCTGTAGTCAAAGTGGACTATCTAAATCAAAAAAAAAAAAAAAAAAAAAAAAAAAAAGTAAGTCTGCTCTTTCATTGATGATGAAGTATCTTTACAACGTGATCAAGTAACAGTACCCACACACCCAATAAAATCTCCCATGTTGAGTCCACTACTTTAACGACTAGCTTTTCTGTTGAGCACTTGTATATGTCCATGTAAGATTTCCCTCCTAAGACATCTTCCAACATGAAAAATCACACCTCTCTAAAAAAGGTCAAGGTCAACATCGTGAAGTTCCATTCTTGTAAAAAGGTTGACTATTAACACTAATAATGATAATCACCATCATCATCAGTGGAATCATCCCAGGGAAACAAACTGTCCTACCTTCTGAAGCGGGATGATGTCCTTCTCACGCAGTTTCTGGCCGTTGGTTGGGTCAATCATGTCCTTCTTGATGATTTTCTCCAAGCATTCCATCGTCACCACATTGCCCCTGTAACCATACCATTTCGTCCATCAACACACTATTATGACAAAGTGCCAGTGAACATTTCTTGTGATTCTGTTTTCACTTTTAAACCTAATGATTCACCTTTTTCTGCCATTGCTCACAGTCTACCTATCCGCTCTCATCTGCCCAACAACAGATCAGTCTACTTTCTGTTACAGTACAGTTGTTTTTTGGAAGAGCTGAGCATTACAATGAGACCTTTTGATTCAGTAGCTTGAATTCCAGTGGCAGCCATCTACAATGCTTCCAGAATTGCGCAATTACTTTATTAACTGTCTGACAATGGTAATGATGATTGTGAAGTACATGCAGACCTGCCAACCCCCTAAGAGACCAATGAGTAAGAATTGAAGCTCTGTGAGGCAGAAATGTGTAATTTCAGACAGCTAAAAGTAATCAAGCGCGACACTTACTTTTTTTTAAACAAACACGATGCGATGAAATTGTTCGCACAATTTATGTGAACTTTACTTTTCTTCAAACCACCTTTTCTTTTAAGTGTCACAAGATATCTTTACAAATTGTGAAAATGTAGAATACACTGGAAAACACATATGCGAGCATATGCAATGACACCTTTGTTCTTGCCAGTCATCACATTTGTATTATCACAAACCAAGGACAGGCAGTTCTGTCATGGCACACCAAGGCTTGATAGTGTGCCAGAAACAACCTCAAAAATGTTCTCCCCTGTTGCTGACTCTGTGCATGTGGAGTTGGCTATCAGGTCAGTGGCAATTCTGTTAAGTCTCGCACCACCCCAGAAAGAATTTGTCCTCCCCGCCCCCCCCCCGGACTTCCATCAGTCCCCAACACTAACGGTCCATTCTGCAGTCCCCCATAGCAAGGGTCCTCACAATGTGTGTTGTCTTTGTTCGACCGCTCTTGAACTGTTTGGCCATCTCCAAATCTGAGAACGCTTCTTTAAAAAGCTGGGATGCATGGTCGGCTGTGCTAAGAGCGATGAGCACTCGACAAAAAATCCGGCCACCAATGCTTCAGCCCGAATGACCCTTTTCCTCATTTTATCCTCTTTTGAGGTGTCTACAGTCTGAAAAAAAAAACTGTGTGATGCTGGAAGAATTCGGCATGTTAGAGGAATCGATGTGCTTGCATGACTCAAGGTGATGCTTCACAATCACCATGGGAAACTGTGAAGTCGGACTCGCAAGTGGTACACCTTGCACAATTTACACCTTTAGCTGAAGGTCGTATGCAGGGGAATTTTTGCGAGTATTCTTTTTCGGGACTTTTGACCCAGTTTTTTTTTTTTTTTTTTCGCATCTTGTCCAGAACTTTCTGCTCCACGTTTCGACATTTTCGTAACTTCAAACTTCAAAAAGAAGCCAACTTCGCTAAATGGTAAAGAGATGAAACGAACTGCGCATGACCGGAAACACTTCTTGAAGATTACTGGTTATACACGGCTCCGCTCCGTGCGTGTCTGTACATAAGCCGATTTTTTCATTTTTTTTTTTTTTTTTGAAAACTTTCAATGCGTAATTTTTTGGCTAAATGCGTAAGGGCGTAAGATTCATCACTTGGGCATAATAAATTACACGAAATGCGTAATGGTTGGCAGGTCTGTACATGCAGCAAATCGAAGACAATTTAGTGGCTCAAATTCAGACTTTAGTGTAGACTAGATGAATTCCATTGAAAACGATTCAAGCTTGAGAGTCATTAACTTAGGTGATCCTGATATGGTGAGACGGCAAGTTACTACCACAACCAACACCATTACCATCAACACACACACACATGGGAGCATCTAGTCACCATATTTTCTGGGCTATAAAGGGTACAGTCATGAAAACCACATCTGTCAGAACCTAGAGCAACTTGGAGAGACTTGAATAATTATCATTTCTTTTTTTCCTCTTTTTTCCCCCCTGCCACAGTAAATTCAGAATAGTTCTGACTGATTGCCGACCATGTGTCTCACACAGCCCTGGAACCTTTTTTTTTTTCTCTTTTTCATTTTTTGTCTCATATTCCTCAAAAACCAGCGGTAATAAATATTCCCAGTCTGTTCATTCCGGCTGCCCTAACTCTTCCCCACTGAAAGTAAGCACCCTTACAGCCCCAGTATCAGCCAGCCACAGGAAACAATCGATATTAATCATCACAAGCAACCCATCAATGAACAATCTACACTGCCGAGTCACTTCAGAAACTGTTTAGTGATCCTGTTTTTATCTAGCAAATGCAGGACACCATCTCTGGCCCCTTCTGATAACAAAAATGGCTTACTCTCCAAGCCAACCTTTAGGGTTTTCAAAGACCTTAAGCCAACAAACAAAACTACGAAAATTCAGACCTGTTTGCCCTGCAACCGCTGTCATTGCACTTTTCCATGAAAAAGAAGGCGCATTTCTACAAAATGTGTGCAGAAATCTTCCAAATATTTTAGAGCTGGCGTGGATGTGTGTGTATACTTGGGATGGGGGGGGGGGGGGGGGGGGGGGGGGGGGGGGGGTAAGGATTTTTTCCCCTGCTGCTACCAAACAGCTGCAAAGTGCTTACAAGGCACTAACTACAATAAAAATGGTAACTTCAGACGCCAAAATTTCTTTCATATCTGGTCCTTGGACATATTTTGGCAAAAATTCATGCCTTTTTTTTTTTCTTTTATTTGTATGTTTCTTTGTTTTTTTTCTTGTTGTTTTGAGGGTGGGGTGCTTGTTTTCCATTTTGTTCTGATTGTTTTTGCCGGGCATGTAGTCCCACACTGATATTCCTAGCTACCAGCATGTTGATGAAGAAGCAAACACAACTAGCTGTGATTTGGGCACACAAGTTAGCAAGGGTTGTTGCTCTTTGGTCAAAGCACCTAAATTGGCACAGCCAAGATAACACCAAAGTCATACCCCACAGGTATGACTGCAGTTCACCATAACTTCCTTTCTAAATTTCTCTTCCACCTTTTTTTTGTTTGTTCATTGTATTCTTTGTAGTTTCACCCAAAAAAAACATGGAGAAATCATGTCTGGGCAAACAGGCCTGAATGTTATATAAATATGCAAGAGAAAACATAGGCAATACATAACCAGAAAGGATCAGAATCAACTTACGAAGTCCTGAGAACTGCACAGGGTACGGTATTTCCCAAAACATCATTGGTAACAGCACACACATATCTAGCCTGAAAGAAAAAAACAAAGACAGTTAACATCGTAGTGTGTTGCGTGTGCGCAGGTGAGTTTGTGTGCATATGTGTGTGCAAGTGTGTGTATGTGTTGTGAGGTATACATGTATGCGTGTTTTTCATTCTATGCCCCAACACAGGGTTTAAAAAAAATAACACTCCGAACTTTGCGTGCATGTCAGAGTCCTGTTTTCCGATATAATCCACATCACCAAAAAATGACTGACCTCGGCTACCAAGCAGCGCTTTTTCCTTTACATCCTTCTAGTTTACTGCTCCCGCTATATGACAGAAACCTGCTGGAAAATGCGGCATCACACTGCTTGAACTTAGCTCTGCCTTTGCCATTTCAATATGCAGACTTTTCATGCCACAACTGAAAAAAAAAAAAAAAAAAAATCACTGAAAATAAACATCTTTTTCAAAACTGAACACAAACAAGAAAGACTCTTATCCTAAGTTCATTCAGCAATGTACTCACTGATTTGGTGATGAGGGAGGTCTTGTTGTCGCGATCGTTGATGGGTGTGAACTTCACACTGATCAGATCCTTCAGTCGCAGCACAGCGCCGCTCATGGGGGCACCTCACCTTCTCATCCTGCAGCAGTGCAAGCAGTACTCTGGCTTTTAAAGCATTTGTGTCTCTGGGTGGGTGGGGAAGAGGACAAAGTAGGGGCAGACAGGCAAAGAGAGGGACAAAAACCAAGGCATGACAACTGGAGAAACATACATGAAACTCTCTCTCCTCCCCACCAAACAAACCTGCGTGTCACGTCTGCATGGCGGTGAACATCATCTGAAACACACATACTTTAGTAGATAAAACTATGACAATGTGGCACCAGCCTTCCATCCACGACTAACTGACACAACACACATTTCTGGATGCCAATCAACCAAGACAGGAAAAAAAAAAATCTGCAGGACTTTCTCTTACCCTCCCCCCCCCCCCCCAAATCCACACTTCAAACCCATTCCCTCTACAAACTCTACCACCTCACCCTCCACTCTCTCTCTCACACAGAAAAGAAAAGAAACTCACTGGTTTTTCCACTTTCGTAGCCGCAGCAGCAGGGGTAAGACTGGGAATCCAAAAGCTGGGCAGTTCCTTCTTCCGGTCTCCAACCATGTTGGACACTGACGGGCCTGCAGACGTGGATGCCTCAGACTTTTCAGTATCTTAAACAGAAAAAAAACCAAAATCCATGAAACAATGCCAATCTTATGGTCAGAAGCAAACAGTATTTGCTACTTTCGCTTTTAGCTTTGCCATTATGTGCACAGCAAAACATTCCATGCAAGCAAATTGACCATAAACCTTAGTTTTGTTTTTACCTTTGCAAGAGAAACACCACATAAAAACTACATGGGCCTGCAGGAGAGCGCAGACCTCAGTCAAACTCAAACCGATCCTGAATTTGCCTTCTGATCTGGATCAGCACCAAAATTTGACCTTGGACTGCAACATCAAGTTCCACTGACATCAGTTGAGTGGTTGGTACCCAGCAGCTTGTCCATAATACTTCTGACGACAGCCTGGATCCGCCTTTTGATGAAAATTCAACAGGTTGCTCCTTGCGCTACTTTCCATCTGTTTCACTTTTACCAGTTCTGTTGCTCAGTACAATATTCTTTTAAATAATCTTTCTGACAAAGTAACAGACACAACCTCTCTGTATATATATAACTATTCCTAAGTCTAACCCACCCTCACAGAGACAAATACACACACACTCACACACGCATTCAAATTTCAATACATTATGCACACACTACTATGGCTTCTCAAGAGCAAACTTCCAGAACTGACAATACATACAAACACACTCTCACTGCCTACGGTCCCCAGTGACTGCCTACCATGTTTGCTGCCAATGGGGTGGTTTCATGCTGCACAAATGTGTGGGTCTTTTTCTCCCCGCTCTGCTTTTGCCAGCTCCTTCAGTTCAGTCTGTGAATGTATTGAGAAAGCATTCAGGAGCATTATCATCCAGTCAACACACATACTTCACTTCACCAATTCTTTCTGTTCAACCTGCCAATACACTGCAATGCGTCTTGAACATATGATCCAAAAAGAACAAAACCAAAGTCTCTCACTCTGTCACGCCACTCTGCCACGTGACGATCTACAATCATTGTTGGGAAGACCCAAAGATCCCAGCATAGGAATGAAGGGGAACCAACCAATTTCTCGTCAATCGCAAAGGTCTTTATATCGCAGGTGGCATAAGGAAGGCATGACAATCACAAAACAGGAAAACATGCAGCACTGAGCATGAATACAAAAGAAAAGTCAGTGTGCAGTGCTGCCCAGGCCTGGAAGCAGCAGAGAGTGTATAGCATTTTGACATTTTAACAGCTGTATTCCAACCTTAGTGTAGCACTCACATGCAGCTTCACCCAAGCTGTAGTGGGGATATTTTTTTTCCTCAACTTGCTTTTTTGAAACTGTCTCAGCAATATCTTCACATCTGAGAAGTCAAACTCAAAAGCACTTTCAGTCAGTCATGCTTTGCTTCGTACATAACACAATGGCAGACAAAACAAAAAAAGATAGAAATTTCGCTGGTTATGACATGGTTTGACTTCATCCACTAAAAAATCAAAATGGCTGACAACAAAACTAATCGATAGATGGATAAACAGCAATCACTCTTAACACTTTTTCTTTCTTTTTTTTGTGTTCTTCAAACTGGTCTTGAGTATTTTTCTGACAAAATAAGTCTAAAGATATCTATGTTCTTTTTTCATTCCATTCAAACCGCCACAAAGTCAGTGAAAAAAAAAAAACACTTATTCTGGTTTACTGACATAGCATTTCATCTAAATGTGTAGTAGCATAGCACCGTCAACAAAACTGCAGCATACTGCACCAACACTCGGCTGTTCTGTGTGTATGAAAAAGGCGGCTCAAATTGTTGAGGAGCGCTGTAACCCATCAACACAGAGAGCTAGGAGGAAGCAAACTAATGGACTGTGAGACCAAATCAGGAAAAAACTAAACAAAAATCTGGCAGCCTTTCATTTGTTAAAGCTGGCCATAAGAATGAAAGAGTACATATACAAACATCACTGTGGCGTTGAAAAAGGAGACAACTGATGAGACCGAGGGGCACCTTGTTTCTGTTCAGTGCACAAAATACACCCCATGTACTGGTCGCAGGTTGTATCAGATTTACATGGTTCTGTATGTTATTACTATGCCAACTCAGGGTCCATATAGATTTCCTGACAAAAAAAATTAAATGACTTTTAAAAGGATTTTCAAGCACTTTTTTTTTTAATTCAAGGACTAACTTCAAGGATGATTAAAAAAAAAAAAATTCATGAAATACTGACACAAGTCAATTTTTTCACTGTCTAAGACCTATTTGCATATGCAGCAAAAGGCACTGCTTTTGTCTCCAACGAAACTTCCCCGACATGTTGGCTTCTGAATTTCAAGACAGCGGATCATTCTATCGCATGTGCAGTCACCATGAAGGCCAGCAATTCCGCTGTTTTTACCTGTAGCAGATGACTTATTGGTGGGATTGTCGGTCAGCTCTGACTAGAACTTCTATTCTTTTCATACTTTTTTAAAAATTCAATTTCAGATTTTGTTTTTTAATAGACTCAAGATTTTTACACAGACTTTACTAAAAAATTATTGGCAGTGACAAAATGTAAACACTTTTAAAGGACCTATAAGCAAAAGCCTGATTTTTAAGGACTTTAAAGGTCTTGAAAACCGGTACCCCCTAAAATTAAGGACTTTTAAGGACCATACGAACCCTACAACTTGTGTGCTGTTCGGATATTTGGATTGCGTGTACAGAACAATCACAAGTTACAGCACACACAAAACAACTCACAGATTTAGCCGCCACTCAATTCATTATCATTAAGGTCTCAGTTACACATGCAATTTAGCGCTGTTTGGATAAAAATGACTCACACTAGCTTTGTTTTTCTGCTTCTCATATTCTTTCAGTTTGCGTGCGATCTCCCTTTTCTGATGGAGGATGTATTCCAATATGGCCTCTTTGTCGTACAGGACGCCTTGCGGTCTGGGGGAAAAAAAGGGGCATGAAGTCAACTTCAAATAATTCCACGCAAGTTTTTTTTAATAGTCTGCATGTGAATAAATTTACCTCATATCATGTTACGTTGTAACTCTGTGTGTGTGTGTGTGTGTGTGTGTGTGTGTGTGTGTGTGTGTGTGTGTGTGCGCGCGCGCGCGCGCGCGCAGGCAGGTGTGCATGTGCATGGATGTGTGAGTGCATATGCTCTGGCAAGCATGCATGGATGTTTTTACTGTGGTACAAAGCCGTCCAGTGCCTGTGAGTATGCAACTCACACCACAAAGTCATACAAGAGCAGGGAAACACATGAACATTTCCAGCTTTTCGTCACAAAAACTTTGTTTTTAACTCAAACTGTTTAAAAACTGTGGAACATTTCCAGCTTTTGGTCACAAAAACTTTGGTTTTAACTAAAACCATTTAAAAACAGTCTATGTAATATAAATGTTGACTTACTCTTAATATTCATTTCCAAAACAGCAGATGCGTGCAAGCATTTGCAAGACAAGTCTTGTCAAAAAGAAGACTGAGATATCTCACACAAGAGGGAGATATCTTAAAACATTCAAGTTCACCTCATATACAGCAGTTTGCTTCTGACAACCTACATGTACAATGCTCAGCTGTCAGCTGTTGCCTGATGCCTGATTGGCTTTTTTTTGTTTTTTTTTGCACAGACTAAATGGACAAACAACCCCTCAGTATCCTATCCCATCCTCTCACTGTCCATCTTTTTTTTTCTCTGCATTCTTTTTTTTATGTGTCCATGTCTTCTTTGGGGTTTTTTGCTTTCCAAAAATGCTATCTCCACTTTTCCTGTTTCTCCACAAGGAGATGTAAATCCTGGGCAAACTTGGAATTCAGGGCCTATTGCTTTCAAGATTCACTTGCATTTTTTCTGTTTGTTTGTTTGTTTGTTTTTTTTTCTTTCTCTAAAATCTGTGACCATCTGTACCAAATTTCAGCCTTATATTTGACAGCAAAACAAAACAAAAAAAAAACCCACCAAAAAACCCAACCAAACAACAACAAAAATAATCAAAGACTCATTATCAGGGGTGAATACTGCTCTCTAAACTCCAAAACTGACAAATCTTTGTGAACTGCAAAATGAATTTCAAAAATTTCTCACGTGATAACAGGATCTTTACAGGGCTGAAGAGTCAGACAACAGCAATCAAAATCCTGGAACAGATTTTGATGACACAATGTCAACTTGTACAATACCCAATACAGCATATACTGAAGCCAATCTAAGCATGAAAAAAAAACTACTATTGCATATATCAAAAGTCTGCATCTGGAAACCTGCACTCATTTCTCTTTGTGCAAATGCAAAAACAACTGTATACACATATGCTACAAACTTGAAATTTGTCCAAAGCAAATTAGATTACAAAACTGCACAAATGTTAAAAAACAACAGTTACAAAATATTTTTCATGTACTCAAAAACAAAAGCAACAACAAAAAAAACACACACCAGAAAACCATATCCATTGTATCAGAACCACACATCTTGAACAATGCAAAGATAGAATCATATAATCCTGCTGAAATTTTACTGAGGTTCTACATCCTATCCTGTGTCAAAATGATATACTTAGGAAATGTTCTTTTCCTCTCATAAGATTTTGGTGAACAGCTCAAAATAGTGCATAACTACTTAGTGTATTCCAAGCATTTCAACACACATTTTATACCATAAATCATACCTAGCGTATCATGGACAAGATAGTCTTGCTCCTCAATAATCTTTTCATACTATGGGAGATAGAAAAAAAAACATCTCTGTTAGGTTATAACTTGAAATGCAGAAGTTAGAACTATAATCTGCAAAGCTTTAACAGCCATAATTTTATGTTGTAAAAGATATGAAATGAATGACTTCAATACCTTCTAAGAAATTTTACAACAGAAAAAAAAAACATAAAGCTGATATGGAAAAAAAAAACCTGACAACTTTTGTCTCTGATTCAGTCGCACTGGAATATACCCAAGACCTTTACTGATTACCGAGATTATTCATACCACTGCCTACCACTGTTTTATTGAAAACTAATTCAATCTGATTTTTTTTTTTTTTAATCAACTGTAAACAGCCAACAACCTGCATAGGTAAATTATGATAACCACTGATGGTCCACACTCCAGATGTCTACTGATGATTAGCTTATGTCAATCTAGAAAGGAAACAAAAAAAGTCAAATATTACCTTCACTGAATCTTTGCCATATCGCAGCTTCTGCGAGCCGTAACCCGATTCTTTTGTGTCCTTCTTGCGTTCATGGTATGTATACACAGTGCCTGCCGTACAATTCTTCGCGTGGCGAGTCATCGTGTGCTTTTTTCAACCAGATCTGCAATTCATTTTAATCCAAAGAACATCAGCGAATGAAAGAACATCTTAGTTTAAATTACCAAAATACATCAGGCAAACATGTTAATCTGATTCAAATACAAAGGAAATGAAAAATGCAGGAAGCAAGGCAAAAGCAAATATGCAGCGATTCAGTTCTGCCTGTGTCAGCAAAATGCTAGGAAAGTAAATAAGATGAAAAAAAAAAAAAAAAAAAAAGGCTGAACAATCAGTTTTGTTGTTCTGGCTGGACCGAAAAAGTGACCACTTCTGATTTTTGTCTCACTGTTTGCACTTTTACTGATTGATTTGGAGTTTCACCATTTCCCCGTGGTGAGAAAAAGGCAAAGGAAGTGGTGGGAGTGCAGGGAATGAACAGGCTGATGAGCTTTGCTTTCTGTCATCCTGAGTCCTGATCTGACTAAAAAAAAGACACAAACTCTCAAGCAAACAAAATGCAGCAATATGGAGTGTTAGCTGCATCTGTGTCAACCATCACAAAAAAAAAAAAAAAAAAAAAAAAAAAAAAAAAAAAACAGGTACCAGCTGACTTACTCACCTTTTTTTCCCCTTTTTTTCTTTGTTATGATACCCTAACCATAGCTTTTCATTTTCTTTGGTCTAAAATGTAGGACTGAAATGGAGATAGACTGAGGTTACTCTGTAAATAAAAAGTGTAATGTTTACTATGCTCTGTTCACCTGCTTCTCCATTTAAATTGTAGCCAACTGATATTCCGGTGGTTTTGCCTGGGGACAGGTAAAAACTGTTTACTAAATCCTAGAGTGACAATGTAAAGTTCATATGCCATTGTTCACCTGAATTTGCTTGTTTCTGGCTTTATCTTCACTAATTCGACTATTGTAAAACACAGCACACATATTATATTGTATGCTAGGAAAAACAACCTTTTGAATCTTGACAGTAGACTGCAAATTCACAATCACACTGTTTGGTCTACACAAACTGTGACAAAGCTATAAACACCAAAGCAGCTTTTACATTACAGACCCCTATCTGAATGCATGCATCCATTCAATGCAGCTTTCATGTGAACACATATATCCATACATGTATCATTTGTATGCAGGCTTGCGTGCATACATACACACACACACACACACACACACACACACACACACACACACACACACACACAACCTTGCTTGCTTTTAGAACACAAATTACAAAGATGAGTGTTAGTAGATGTTAAGAGATTCAGATTGTTCACACAGGTTAAACCAGTAGACAACACATGCGAAAGGGATGACAAGCTGCTCCATGATACCAAAGATAAAACAATGGTGATGTCAAGCAAGCATTTCAACAAATCATGTTTCAAGAGGCTTTCCTAAGCTCATGACATAACATTTGAGCTGTAATGCTTAAAACTACATCAAAGGTAAGTACTGAAGCCAGAAACAATGCAAAATTGTGGTCAGAAACAACAATGGAAATAAATTTATTACACCAAACTAGGATTTTGCCAAACTTTGCCTATCTCCCCCCTGGTCTGAGATTAGTTTAATAGAAGTGAGGTGGCAAGAATTCTTGCTTATTTGTTGAGTGTCAGCATTTCAGTCTTTCACAACACACTTCACAGCACACCTAGTGGCAAGAGTTGCTAGAAGGTGAGAGGTCACTTCTTCTTCTTCTTTCTCTGAGTGTCCACCTTCATCGGGTTGAAGATTCTGACACTTTTGTGTGTATGGCTGTTTTTTTTTTTTTTTTATCCCGCCATTAGGCAGCCATACTCCAACTGAAGGTAAGGTGCATGCTACATGTAACATGCATGCCAACGGCCAAACTGGCCTTCTCTTCCAAAGTTGGTGAAGGGATTTTATGTGTGTGCAAGATGTTGTGAGTGCGTTCACACACCGAACCTCGGTGTATAGTCTCATTCGAAGGACTGTATGGGGAATGGAGTCAAAACCAATGTTAACTCCGACCCCGAGGGAAAAATCCCCCTGTAGTCTGTACCGAAATTCGAACCCACAACCTCAGGATCATGAGTCCAGCACTCTACAAACTGATCTATTCTGGCCCCCTTTTTGTCACTAGACTTGTCTTAGGGATCTCTCACATGCAATGGAAAATGGCCAAACTTTGAAGTCTCCTGTGACTGGTGCACAAGAAATACTTAATAACGTTCTCTGATTGATACATAAAATTATAAAAACACTGATCCTTCAGCAGCAAGAAGAGCTTGAAGTACTCCTCGTTATTAATTTCAATGTTTGTCTTGCACCCGTTTCTCTACTCCCCTCACCTCTCACATTCCACAAGGATAAGTTATAGATCTATAGCAACCTCGCCAGTTCTCATGTCTATAATAGATCATTAGGTGTAACTCGCTTCTATATATATCTGATCAGAGAAAAAAAAGAAAATATCCTGATATCCTCATCCTATTCAGTTGTCAAGCACCCAAACATTACCATTTCAAATGAAAAACTTATAATTATAATTTCTCTCTCACGTTAGCACGAACTAATCATGAATCAAATACAATTTAACCAATCTGCAACAAGGGACAGGAAGCACCGGTACGCTCTGTCCGGCCATACGGACCTTTATGTTTAGAGTCTCCGCCATTTTGAGCAATCATGAAAAGCAAAGTCGAAGAAAAATATTCGAACAGCAATACCACACAACCAAGGAAACATTCAACTTCGATTAGAAACCACTTTAAACAGCAGCTTCTTCTCCCTAAATTTCATATCTCAGACCTACCTAATGTAACGAAGCGCAAAATTTCTGAAAATAATCACGTTCGCTGATTTTCTCTCCACAGCCGTAGTTTTGAACGGAAGTCGGTTGAGGGGAGATGGTAAGCATTAGCCGTATATGTACACAGCAGATGTGTTCTCACACACACACACACACACACACACACACACAGAGGGTTGACAGCAGCTGTGTTCATACATACAGTGTACACAGCAGCTGTGATCATACATACAGGGTACACAGCAGCTGTGTTCACACACACACACACACACACACACACACACACACACACACAGACAGAGAGAGAGAGAGAGAGAGAGAGAGAGAGAGAGAGATGTTATTTTGTCCTCTGTCAGAAGTGTCAAATTGTGCTTTTGGCTCAGAGAAATCAGTTTGCTGGTTGCAAAAATGCACTTATCTGATTTGTTAAAGTAATCTTTTATTTCTCTTGAAAAACCTCATTCTGCATACAAAGCAATCTTACCCTTGTTTCTCTCTCTTAATTCTATATAGAGTGAATGGGGTGCCACATTGTTGACCATTTTTCTCAACAACAACAAAAAAAATTTTTTTTGAATTAAATTAATAGCGAACCGCCAAGAAAACGTAGACAAACGAATCACAAGACAAAACACGACGCGTTTCGACCTCTTAGGTCTTTTTCAGGCAAGATACAAAACACTCAGGACAACGAAAATTAACGAGAAATCACCTATCTTCATCCACTACAGCGCAAGATGGGCGTTGAATTCAGAGGTCAAAACATGTCGTGTTTTGTCTTGTGATTCGTTTGTCTACGTTTTCTTGGCGGTTCTCTGTTAATTTCATTTAAAATTTATTTAGATTTCCGCTTGCAGTCGCCTCACTTTGCACATAGATCCAGTTCTGTCAGTTGTTCGTCAAGGCCTGGGTGGGTATCCGTCAACTGTGTTGCAGTCAGTTCTATTATGTCGTGAGTCCATCATGTTTTCTCTCTTTCTTTTTTTTTTCTCCCTCTTTGAAAATGCTAACATGGTTTACTGTAGTACGGGTATTGTAGATTGATTCCTGATCTAACTAACGTAGTTCTCTGTTGTCATCAGATTGTCTTACAGTCTGAGAGGCTGTTTTTATGGTTAAGAACACTTGTTTTTGGAGATATGATAGACACTTCTGATCTTTAGTATTTTACAGTCATACTTCAGCTCTATAATGTCGCTTCTTTTCAGATGCGTTTTAAAGAGTCCAAGTCTTCCATGAATGCATGAAATAAGGCGCGAGAGAGCCTTGCTTTTCATGAAGATGTCTACACCTTTCTCTTTAGGTTCAGTCTGAACTGTGCTGACGCTGGAGCTGCCCCTGAAAAGATATTCTTTTCTGCCCCTAACTACTATTCATCAATCTTTGGTGAGTATACAGTTCCCTGCACAGTACCTAGTTTCAGCCCGTAGATACCGGTGTGAAAGAGTAGTAGTGGTGTTGTGACCGGTCAACACCGATTATACTACCTTAAAGGAAACATCGTCAGTGAGAAGTTGAAAAAAAAAGACTGAGATTACAGCACCAAAGCTGATGATGAACGAAGTAGCAACATACTCAAATTATCCCTCTGTCTGTGTGCAATATGGGTTGGTTGTGACTTGTGTCCTCGTGCTGGGGCTACAAATGTTGGTGCACGTAGTTTCTTTAGACGGTGGGTGACAACATTGATCTGAGCTGTTCGAGTCCCTTTGTGAAGTTTAATCACAAAATGTGTACATACCTTAATATACATGGAAACAAACTATGTCAGAATGGTACGAAAAACACCCACCTGATGAGAAAGGATGAGAAGCGGAGGATATGATTAAAAGCAGAATAGAATATGAATATATATTTATTGAATTTTATGTAGTATCTGTTCAATCGTTATTTGGCAATATTGACCGCTTTTTGTTTCTGCTTTTTTTTTTTTTTCTTGAATCTAAACACATTTAGAAAATTGGTCTCAAAAACAAATTATACAAAGTCCTGCTCTGGTGTCATATTTGCTTTATACCGGAGGCATTTGTGCGGACTTGAACCAACCCAAGTTTAACAAAACAAGTCAGTTCCTATGCATACGAACACATACACTTGACAATCTCTTCTTCCTGCAGAAAGACCTTTTATCATTTCATGATTTGACATCAACCTAGCCTTCCAAAGTGAGGATGATGTTTGCCGAATTTCATATAATCAAGTCACAGATTTTTCAGTTTTGGCAATATTTTTCTATTGTGACATTCAAACAGCAATGCGTTGTAGGAAGTGATAGTTACAACGCGAGGTGTCATAATCTTGCAATTTGTTGAAAAATGCTGGATTTTTTTTTTTCAACAGTGATATTTAAGAAGTTCTGAAAACACACACACACACACACACACACACACACACACACACACACACACACACACACACACACACACACATACACATTTAGAGCATGCCCTGTATATATACATATCTTATCATCATTTTAGTCAGCCGTTGAGTTGAAAAGACCAAAAACGGGTTATTGTACAGAAAATTCGATGACTTGTCGTTGGGCATTATGCCCATCCAAGTCCTATAGAAATGGAACGCATTAGCTTTGTGTTTCAGATTGTCATATTCTCACATTACTAAATATGCTTTAAAACAAAACTCTTCGATAATGAGTATGTATTATGCTTGCATAATTATGTGCTGATTATCTATTGGTAATATTAGATTGTTTCATCATCATTAACATCATCATAGGTGATAACAACAACAAAAACAATAATAATGACAATTATAATAATAATTACAACAACAATAATAATAAAATCAATGACAATCATGATAAGTAATGATAATGATAATAATGGAGATTATCTGAGAAGTTAACAGGGAGATCAAAGCGCTTTACAATATGTATGTAACTGACACTACACGTCTTATACATTTATACTCACCACACACCGCATCTACCGGATAGAAAATGAATTAACGAGTAAGCCTACAGCAAGAAAAAAAAGTAACATCTCGGTGTGCTTTTGTCACACACACACACACACACACACACACACACACACACACACACACACACACACACACACACACACACACACACACACACACTTCGTAAGATCATACCCCACTACCGATTGGAAGTCTATGCGTATTGTATCAATAGCAGGCAGTAAACAGATGTGTTGTAAGACCAGTTTTTAAAATCAAAGCAAAATAGAGTGACGAAGATTGTAAGATCAACTTTTCCAGAGAGAAAGAGCCAAAAGCGAAAAGGAAATATAACAAAGAATCTAGGTTTTTACACAAGAAGCAAGAAAATAACGTGAATCCGGTGAATTAAGTTGACTTAGGGGTGGGTAAAGCGTGGTGATGTTAACAGACTTGTCCGCCTTGCAGAAGTCGATATCCAATGGAGAGCGGAAGAGTAGTAATGTGATCAGCCATTGTACATCAGAAGATTAATCCCCAGTCACTGCTACGTTTAGAAGTTTCTGGAGATTTTGTATTAGCTATTGAGGACAGCCAAGTGTTTGCTTACAGTTATGTCTATGCCACTGCACATGTAAAGTATTTATGAATAACATATTGAGGTAGCGAGAATTCTCGTTTGGTTGACGAGTGTCAGCGTCAGCACACCTTGGGCGAGTGTTTCTAGGAAAAGACGAGAGTTTACTTGACTGTCTTGGGGCTTCCTTGCATGCAAGCGAAAATGGCCAACAGCTGTAGCGCGTCCTGTGACTGGAGCACAAAAGGTAATACTTTCCGACTGGTACATAAAATGATCAAAATACTAACCCTTCAACAGCAAAAAGAGCGCAATGAAGTTATCAGCTTTAGTGGATCAGAAGATTAACCTCAGTCTATGCTACATTTAGAAGTTGTTGTTTTTTT
>JADBJO010000896.1:205000-285000 GCA_016801955.1 Conus betulinus | reverse complement strand
CCTACACCTGTATGGCTGGTGGAGTGGAGTGTATGTCCCACTTCCATTACTCAGGTCTGATGTGGAGCCGGACCACAAGTTGAGAACGATCTTTATTTATCCTACGGTATAAATGACCGTTCTGCCTGAAAAATTCACCCTTGCGAGGGGGGGTGATGGCTTTTGTGCTGCTTCTCAAAGCATGCAGCTAATGTTGGGTCAGCTCGTGAAGCTGCTTTCATCTCCTTTTGGGGAGGTTTGAGTTAATTTGGGGCCCTTGCCTTAAGTGTGGATACAATTGCAGGCTCAGACAGGTTCCCAAGGATGACGTAACGGCCCCCAAGGATGAGATCATGGATCGGATTGTCCATGACTGCTGCCTATATCTGTCCTGTGATGTACCTACTGTCAACGTAATTGTGGCTACAGGTAAGGTTGAGGAGGGCAGAGTCAGATCAGCCCCTTGTAAGGCACTGTCTCCTCTGTGATAGCAGTGGGCTCAACAAGTGAAGCTCGTACTACTGCATCGTATGACAATCCTGTGTCATACAAACATGTGGCAGGTTTGTTATTTACTAACACCCTGCTCACTGATGGGTGGTGTAGTGATGCTGGGTGCCATAGATCGTGTGTCACTTCCTTTAGGTGTAGACACTACCTGGTACGTGGCAATGGGTGGTGTTTTTGGGTTGGATGACCCTTCGGCAGTCTGTTGTGTTGTGGGTGTTGGGTTTACAGTGTGAGCAGAAACGCTCTGGGGCAAGGTTTTGCTCCCCCCCCCCCTCCCTCCTCTGGAGCCAAAGTGCTGTGACAGTGGGAGGTATGAATCCCTGTTTTGTTTGTCATGCATTCTTTTGTGTGAGTTTGCTTCACCATGGGTGGTGGTGTATCTATCTGCCAGCTTGATCAGGTCAGCTAGTGTGGCAGCACCTTGTTCCACTGTGAAAGTTTGTAGTTCAGTGGACATGGTGTCATGCAGCTGCTCACAGAGGATGAGTTCAGTTAGACCATCAAAAGTCTGCTCTTGGTTTGACAGTGTCAACCATTTCTGGAGATTGGTCACAAACCTATCTGCAAACTGGCCATAGGTTTCTCCCCAGCTACGCTGCGAGTTTCAAAATTTCTTTTGGTATGCTTTAGCTGTCAGTTCATAACAGGTGAGTAGGGCTTGTTTGAGAGCATCATAATCAGTTACTTTGTTTTGGTGGTAACTGGTATTAACATCATATGCAACACCTCTGAGACCTTGAGTGAGTTTGCTGTTATGCTTTTCTGAGTCTAGGCCTAATTCACTCACTAATCTTTTGAACCGGTCCAAGTACACATCGATACTTTCCATATCTCATTGAATGGATCCAAAGAAAACAACATTACTGGAATTTGGATGGGGAGGCTGAGAATTTTGGCTGGCTGTGTGTGAAGATTTATCAGTCTCAGCTGATTTTCCAATCTCTCTGAGCGCTAGTTCATTTTCTCGGATTTTGGCATGCTCTGCTTGTTCCAGTTCCTTTAATTTGTTTGACTCTTCAGCTTCACGGGCTTTTTTTTTCAGCTTCATGCTGTCTGACTTTTTTCACGCTCTTCCACATCTAATTCAAGCTGTTTTAATTTCCTAGTCTCTTCTGTTTCCTCTTCAAATTGTATAATCACAAATTTGACTAAATCTTGACCAGAGAGGCCTAGGGATTCTCCCCACTCTTTGATCTCCCATCTAAGTTTCACTGATTCAACTATGATAATAAACTGTTATTCAATTCTTAGCAATCAAATATCCACTAAGTACAACAAAAGCAAATAATCTCACAATGTAATATCAAAATGAATCACCCAACACAATATTATCATTTGTCATGTAAGATAAACATTTTACACAACAAACATAAAAGTTTTCCTCCTGGGCTTCAACTCAATCAGCCTGTTTACTCTGAATCCTGCTCTTTGTCCAAAATGTTGGACTTGCCAAAGAAAATAAAATTTTGAGTAAATTTTATTTTAACAATCTGGGACGAGCCCCCACTTGATGTGATGAGAGTTGAGAGTGGGTCGGTGGGTCCTTTAGGGGAAGGACTTGAAACATTTTCTCTGTTAGAAATATGTTAAATTTTGACTTACTAGTGGTGGAAGGAGCAACTTTCCGGTACTACTCATGAAAAGAAATTTGTTCCCAGGACTGTTAAGATACTCAATAGTGGCTCTGGGAGAAGTTTCCTTCGGCTTGTACTCTTAAAAGTACTTGTAGCTCCGAGAGACAGAGAGACAGAATTAGAGAGAAGTTAAAACATTCAATACTGATTGAACAACAAAGAACTGACTCAAGTTAAGTGCACTTTCACATGTCAGCTTTACTTGCTTACACACAGGTAAGTAGTGAAGTTAGTTTACAGTAGACTGGTCTGTCCTATAGGCTCAGGTTTGGTTTCCACTGTTTCTTCATTAAGTGAGGGAAAGTTCTGAATGTGTTGAGTTGAATTGAAGTCCACTTGGAATAATAGGACTTATCTAAAGTCAGAGAGGATAGTTGATCTCTCTCTTGTGGCTTGTGACTGATCCTGCTGTGTAGACCTGTTGCTGTAGTGCTGGGCTGTGGTGTGTCTTCACAAAACTGTCTTGCCCAGGGTGTGTAGCATAGCCATGGTATGTAGTGTAGCCATGGTATGTAGCATAGCCACAGCATGTAGCATAGCCATGGTATGTAGTGTAGCCATGGTATGTAGCATAGCCATATCTAAGGTCTGTGATCAAGAGAACCTGGTCTGTAGTTAAGTAGCTGAGAGTCTGGCTTGTCGAGTTCACACATTTGCCCTCTATCTTTCAGAAGAGGTGTGAGAACTCAGCCAACAAAGGATTACTCTAGGGTATAGTTTCTACTATAATTATCAATCTCCACTTTTGTTGAGAGATTGAGTGGAGTTTACAAAAGGGTAGGAGATCGTAATACAATGCTAAACAATTTTAGTCAAATAACCCTCCAAGGTTCCTTATGAGTTAAATTACATTAACTTGGAATATACATTTAGCTGAAGTACACATGTGGTGCAGACTTAAAGCCATGCAAAGCATTCCAACAATCAGCAGTGCTCATAAATCAACTTAGCAGTTTTCACCTAGTACAGGCACACTGTTCTTCTGATCAAAGTTTATCATTCAGCTACCATTTTAACAGATAGAATTGCACACTGGCAAAGGTCGGATTGCATACAAAGAATGGAGGTCAGATTGTTAACAAAGAATCTTAACCACATGGTCATACATTTTACCACATGGTGGCAAGCAAACTACGACAGAAATAATCATTCATCATTTTGATAAATGTCACCAAGAATTAGCACAAAGTTACACTGCAAAACCACATGGCATATATATAATCAAGATGCATAGATTCAAAATGTAAAACATAGTTTCAACTTACATTTCTAGGAGAATAGTGAAACTTAGACTTGGAGATAGAGTAGAGTAAGATAAGCATTCACTCTCTCTGGTTTCCCTTTCATCTTTCATGCTTCATCTACAGCTGGTCTGAGGAACAGTGAATGTCAGAGACAACATGTCTCCTATATGTATTCTAAACTGTCAAATCAGGTTTCTGATCTGGTTAACAGGGTGTCATTCAAGACACAGAAATGGAGAGGGGGGAGGGGTGTTGTTGCTCACGCCTCTCATCATGGATTGGACTAAACGTGAATGTTTGAACTACTCCTGTGCCTTGGCACACAGATCAGCATATGATAATTCACAAAGCGCGGCAGAATAATGCATGCAAAGTAGCCAAGCGCTGGTTAACATACTTGCATCATCTACCAGCTGTTTGTCTGGTGCATGACAGTCATCGTGCAAATGGTGGATGTGGAGGGGAGGGGAGGTAGTAGGGAAGGAGGGAGGTGAGTGAGAAGAGGATGAACACTGTGCAGTCAAAGAGGCAAGACATGTTTTTGAGGTGCTGCGACAAGCTGAAAACTTTTGCTTATTTTAAAAAAAATAATTTACTAAAAGTCATCTGAAACTGAATTAGTTTAGGATGCCCTGTTGTAATATACAGTTTTGAGTAATAATTGGAATTTTCATCCAATATTAATTACTCTGCTGGAAAGAAAGGTGAAAGATTGGCCAGGCTCTGAAATGCAAAACCGTATTGCCCTTTCACATGATAGGATTTTTTCACGGACTTGTTGTACCGTATGATTGACTACTGTGTGCAGCATTTTTTTCTTATGGCAGTCAGGTATGTGGTGCACATTGAATGTGAAACTGGACGTGTGCAGTGTGTGTATGACTGGTGGGGAGGAAATGTCAGCAATTGTCAGTGTTCTTGCTCATGTGTTTCATCTGGCTGTGCCAAACCAAATGTCAGTGTGTGGGTGTCTGAATGGTCTATCAGTCAACTAGAATATGTCAACCCTTCTTCAGGACTTTTCGTATGTCTTTCTGGCGACATTGAAGAAAATCCTGGCCCCTTAATAGAAGAAATGTTAACAGACATAAAGATGTCCATAGATCACCACTTCAACAATGCAGCGAGTGACATGCAGTCTCTTTTCTCTAACGTCTCTTCACTGTCTTCCCATCTTCAAGATATTGCTGAACAGCTTAAGAATCAAGAAGAAGAAATTTTGTAGTTTGAAAGAAAATGTTGAAGTGTTAGAATATAGACTAGAACAAATGGAACAACAATACAAACAACTCAACATATTGATGAGAAAGCACAATATTGTATTCATGGAATATCAGAGGAAACAGACATGGATGAGACAGGGGAGGACTGTGAACAGACTCTCATTGACTTACTTAATCAGCATGACTCATCAAAAACTTGGTCAGAAGACTATTTCTCCTCCATATACGGACCTGGTCAGAAAAAGCAAAACCAAACCTGACCGCGCCCTGTCTTGGTAAAATTTTAAAGAACAAAGATAAACTAATTCTGATCAGGAACAAAACCATACGGATCAAACTAAATGATGTTGGTGTATGCCTCAATGATGACTTGACAGAAGAGCAGCATCACAAATTAAAAGACCTGAAGGTGGAAGGGTATACAGGTTTTTACCCTGGCTCCAAACTAATCAAATTTAGAAGTCAAAGACAGGATGACAGTGGCTCTGTCAACAATGGCCGTGCATGAAGACAGCTCGATGACAAAGACAATGGCATGCATACAACACAGAGTTCCCATGATTCTGCCCCGTTCCCATTTCCTTCTTCTCCACAACAGCGGGTACAAACAGAAATCCAGCTTGCACAAAAACCAGTGTCATGCACACAGGATGAGGTAACCACAGGCAATGCAGAGAGCTGTCACATACCTTTTACCTCTTGCACATAATTGAAGGGTGTGAGGGGGTGGGGTGGGGGTGGGGGGGGTTGAGGGTGAGAGAAGGGAAGGAAGGTGGGGAGAGAATGGGAGACATAGACAAGGCGTGACTTAACTTGTCGTGCGATACTTTTTTGCTACTTCGCTACATCAGAGAGAAACAGAAGTGGGGTGTGGGGTGGGTGTGTGTGTGTGGGGGGGGGGATGGTTTGAGAGGGGAGAGTTGGCATAGATTAGAATACGTTTGAAATCTGTACTGCGTTGTGTGAGATACAGGGACAGAGAAAAAAGGGGGGTGAATGATGCCCGTGTTGGTACAATTTGTACAAGAGGGTGGCTGCTGCTTGGGACTGATTGGGTAGAGACTGTCAAGTGACACATGACAGTAGGAAGGGAAAAGAAAACGGGAAGTTGGGGGGAAGGGGGTGCATGCCATGTGCATGCATGCAGGCAGATGTGTCTTTTTTCATATGCTCTGTACTTTTTGTTTATGCGATTGTTTCAAGGCCTGGTGATTCTAACATATGCTTGAATATGTGTGTTCCTGTTACTTTATTGCAAACGAAATTAAACATTGAAATAAGCGACACGAGATTATGTAAATCAGAAACAATGAGATGAAGCAGTATGTACAAATGAAACACCAGCATATTTATGACTTTTTTTTTTTTTTTTTACCAAAACTAACCCAAGGATCCCAACCCATCACTGACCACACACACACACACACACACACACACACACACACACACAAATACTTATGGCATTCACACTGAGAGTCTGTTAACTTCCTCCAGCCTGCACACACAGGACATATGGTACATTTATTTAAACTGAAGATGGGAGAGACGTTCGCCCTGTTGTTCACAGCCATTATATCTACCCCCCCCCCCCCCCCCCCGCCCCCCCGCCCCCTCTCTTTTATTCTTTGACATGTTCTGCCATTGCTTGAGTGCATGAGAGAGAGAGAGAGAGAGAGAGAGAGAGAGAGAGAGAGTTTGTTTTTTTCTTGAGAGGAAAATATATAATAAATCCATTACATCTCAAAATGATCTGCTGCTGTCGAACACTAATTAACAGCAGCATCTACAACAAGCAATTATACAGAAAGGAAGAATGCTGTTATCATAAAAGAAATATCAACCATTGTTATCATATATAGCCAAATCAGTACACTGAATGTGGACCGTGTGGTTTCACTTTAACAAACCAAGTAAAATCAGGTGCTAATGTTTCAAGCCCGGCTAACCCTGGAGACAATATCAGTGAGGTGGGGGGGGGGGGGGGGGGGGGGGGGGGGGGTCTGAAAAAAAATAATAAAATAAAATAAATAAATGAATAATAAATTTTAAAACACATAATCTGTGATAAATGTGACTCACAATTACATGATTGATTAATTATTAGATAAAAATTAGTCATAAGTGATTAATTGTTCATGCTCCGCTAAAGGAAAAGCAGTACGTGATGGAGGCGAATAAAAACAGCAGACGAACCTACTTTTTTCTTAGACGGAACACTTTTAAGAAATCATATATCAGATACGGGACTCGTGTGCCAACATCACGCCTACACTACTGCGCACATCAGCCTGCAACAAAGTATGTGTGATCTTTGGTGTTCAGCTTAGAAATTAGCAGTAATTGTTCAGTCAAAACATTGTGCTACCACAGACGATATAGGTTGTAAGACCGGAGACCAGTTTCATCGATGCAGAAACACATGAGGTGCCAGTTTATGCAAGCAGTGAGGGATTAAAAATCGAGGAAAATAATGAAATGAGTGCAAGATAAATTCAAACAAACAATGTGACTACTTTTTAAATTCTTCCTGTTGCTGAAGGCTCAGTGGTTTTATCGTTTTAAGCACCAGTTGGAGAACGTTTCTACTTTTCCTGCACAGGTTAAACGACGTTAAAACAATCGGCCTTGTTTCTTGCATGTGAGAGAGCCCCAGACCAGTCTACCAAACTCTCGCCTATTCCTAGCACTGCTTACCTCTAGGATATACTGACTTCTGAGAGGCAAGTGATAACTGACGCCACTTTGCTCTATGAAATCTGTTTCTGGCCATACTAAGCCTGCTAGCACCACACTCTGACTGTGTGCTCAGCCAGCTTGTATTGATCTTTATGTTGATTACTTATGACTCAGTGTTGGTAACTTTTTTTTTTCATTTCATTCTATTCCATTCCCACAGCCCTGATATGGCCCTTTGCGGTCGGCTGGGCTATAAGCAACATTATCTTATCTTATTCCATTCCCTTTTTCTATCCTTCACTGGCCTATTTGAGAGTTTATTGGATTGTGATATTTTGCCCTGCAGTATTGGAAACACCAGACGATTATAGGTGGCGCTTTATTCAAATACCAAGGATAAGCTGCCTCAACTGCTCAAGACCAAGACCACTGAGGAGTTCTCATCCAGGAGGCGAAAAGTCAACCCTGGTCAGGCATAAGGAAATGGCTCTGTTTAAAGTATGGAACCCAATGATTCCTATTACTGTCAGTGAAGGATTTAATAGTCATGCTTCGATACTGTCTTTTTCATCCCATCTCTGCATTTCCACCTCCCAACTTCATCTGCTGAAAGGCATTTTTATGGTAACTGAGAACTGATTCACCCTCACTTTTTCCACTCGCTATACATTATTTCTTTTGTTTGTTTGTTTGTTTTGTTGTTTGTTGTTGTTGTTTTTATTATTCCACCTGAAGAAGACCAATAGATTAAGGTTCATCTCTTCAGTGTTTGTAATGTGCATTTGGTGGCTCAGTTTTTCGACATTTGTTTCATTTCAGAAAGCGACTAAGACTGCTGAGCATGAAATGTAAACTGAAAGGGTCGTTTTAAGGGAAGAAATATCTAGGATATAGAGGCCTATGTTAATAAGCGATTTGATCACAGAATATCCTAAAGTGCAAGAAGACGAAATGATGAAATTATATGGAGAAGATGTGTTGCTTTTTTTTTTTTTTTTTTTTTAAGGGCGAGGAGGAAGAAGAAAGACGGTTCGAGTCCTTATCCAGATAGATTTTAAGCACAAATTGATAAAATCTACCGCATGAAAAACTTGATTATGCCATCAGCCGATCAGTGAAAGATATCCAGAGTGATCTCAACCATTCATAAACAAGGACATCTGCGTTTGAAATCAGATCAATCAAAAGACTATCAAAAGATTATACAAGGAAATCTGCGTTTGAAATCAGATCAATCAAAAGACCATCAAAAGATCATATAAGCTTACCTCGCTTTTGAACTTTTTTTTAGATGCAAAATTGAATATGTATGCAATGCATGTGGAATTTTTTTAAAAAAAGGGTTTTTCAATGTTTTGCTTATCTGTATACGAAGGGGTTCACCATAAACAGATTTCTCAGAAACACGACATTAAAAATTGCTGTAAGAGTGTGACCAATGGTGGACCTCAGATAAAACCAACTAGATATCCAGATAGCCACAGAAAATAATGATGAAATGGGTTTTTTGTTGTTGTTGTTGTTGTTGTTGTTGTTGTTGTTTTTAGGATAGCTGTTGATTTTCTTGACTGGCAATATTAATTCAAATTTTGAACATACGTGGTCGGAGACAGTTCTGTTTTATGAAAGCATAAAATCGGTAGTTTAAATAGTCAAGTTCCATATCAGAAACTACGTCGTTCAACGTTATATTCGAAATTTAGAAAAATATCAGTTTTTGTTTGTTTGTTTGTTTGAATACAGAGAAACCTAAAGCAATAGATAGTTCAGCTTGTGCTGGATTGTCGTATGCGTGTGTATCTCCAGTTCGACGTGCCGACTTGTCATGCGCTAGTTAATTGTGTATGGTTCCTTATGGTAATATTTTCTGATGAGAACATCAGTTTTCAATCTTGAGCTATTATAACATTATTTTGTGTGTCGCAAGTTAACGTGTGTCGCTGATTTAAACGTAGCGACTTTTTTTTTTTTTTTTTTTTTTTTTTACTGTTTTGGTCAGTATTCTTGGAGGAGAACCTCGGGAAAAGAAGCTTTTCGTTTTGTTTGTTGTCTTGTTGATTGTTATGGTTTTGTCTCCATTTCATTTGGAGATGTGTTAGTACCGAGACATAGAATACCACTTTCTTCATATGGCGACAAATTTAAATTGTATCACCATGGAAGCAGGGCATGAAGGTCCTCAGAATTTGGAATTTTGTTTTTCTATCTACTGTTGTATGTATGTATGTATGTATGTATGTTTGCATGTATGTTTGTAGGTCGGTAGGTAGATAGGTAGGTGACGTAGGCACACACACACACACACGCACGCACGCACGCACGCACGCACGCACGCACACACACACACACACACACACACACACACACACACACACACACACACACACACACTGTTGATCGATGAAAGGAAGGATGATGAAGATGCTACTGAACTTCAATCCGGTCAGAAACTACATGGCAGGGCTGTAATCCATGCTTACTTTCGTATTACATCTCAGTATCAACCATGCCCAGGAGATGTAGACACCTGCAGCGCTGGCCATGAAATTTTAGCCACACTCTCAGAGACGTAGCTACTAAGTGAAACAAACTGGCAGTATGGTTCCAATCTCTCCATCTGAGCCCATGGCAGACTCAATTCTAGGTAGGAGCCATATAGGGCAGAAAATCTCACAAGAAATGACTCTAGTTGGAATAGAACCCACGAACGCCCAACTCACAATCAACAATGCTAACCAGACCATCGGATCTTGTTAAGTCGCCATGCCAGTAAAGTTTGTTTTCTTTTCTTGACTGACGTCAGTGGATCTTCGAATGGTCCAATTATTATGCTGCATGATGATGGTGAACTTGTTCCTCGGTGATACGGTCAATGAATCTGATGTTTAGTGCCTTGCTATGACATCTCATTTCTAAGGCTTGGATTATTTTGAGAGCCACCGTGAGTGCTCAAGTCTCATATGCATGACAGGAAGATCAATCACAAAGGTGCACACAGGATCTGATCTTGTGCGTCATAGGTATGTTACTGTTCTTCATAAAAGTTTCAGCGTGGACAGTGTTTACGTTGTCTTTGCTGCCCTTGGGAGGTTCTCTGGCTTGGATCCCTCACTGCTGTTGCTAATGATGGATTCCAGGTAAGCGAAGACTCGAACATTTGTAGCTTTTGTTCATGGCCTGTTATATCAGAGATGGTGGTTTTGTGGATGGCTATCAAGATGGTCTTAGTCGCGCTCATAACAATGCCATACATTGATAATGTTTCATCCAGTCTCTTAACAAGTTCGACACGTTCTTGTTCAATACCTACCATCTGCAAAGCGATTCTCGAGAATGTTGTTCACCATTGCTTACTATACTGACATTATCTTCAAGTGCATCAGTCGTAATGCATTCCAGAATATGTTGAGTAGTGTGGTAGATGGACGGAAGCCCTGTCGAATTCCTGCTGAGGTATGGAACTACTCTCCAATAACACTGTGTGTGATCACTGCACTGTTTGCAATGGGGTATAGTTGCTGGATGGTAAGCCTTTGGTTGACGTTAAATTTCTTCATAGTGGCCCATACTGGTAGAACTGTCGTAGGCTTTCTTGAGCTTTTTGAAAACGTAATGGTTTGTGGAGGTATTTTTCGCAAAGGGCACGCAGGTTAGAGATTTGTTCTGCCTTTGCGGAGTCTACCCAGCTCGTTCTTAAGAAATTATGATATCTGCCTGCGGCTTTAATTAATTCAGAGAATGATTTAGAACATTACTTTTGCTTGGAAAGGATAACGATCAGCGATTAAGTCCTCGGTGTGGGCCGGTCACTAGTGTACCAGATTTTGCTGCGGTTGACACCTAACATGTCAATTACTGCCTCCCTGCCATGTTCCAAAGAATACTTCAGAGATGTTGTCAATGTCTGCAGCCTGTGCACTTATTAGGGACTGCTGCTACATCTTCACAGAATGTTGGAAAGCCAGTTTAATTTCATGAATCGTGTACTGTTAGCACACTCGGGTCTCCCTTGTTCTGTTTGTTGTAAAGTTCAGAGCATTTTCAGTCCGTCTCTTTAAGACTTCTTCTTTCTGGTGAGACAGTTGCCCTCTTTGTTCTGAACGGTGCTGCCTTTACTTTGCTTTTCTCTCGTCTATTCTTTCACTGTTTTCAAAAGCTTTCTTTGTGTTGTTCCTTTTTTTTTTTTTTTTTTGATCACTGTCGTCATACTTTTGTGCCATCCACCTTTCCTCTGCATTCTTAATTTCCTGACTGATCATCTTGTTTATAGCTTTGCTGTATATTTACTTGAAGATTTAATTCACTGCAAATTAACTACAGAGGAAATTAATGCCATTCAAAGACAGTTTAAAAAAAAGGAAAATAATTTATCTTCATAGTTTACTGATATGTATAGATTATGTGGTTTATATTTGACCCATCCTCTTGTTACAAACGAGAAGTAACAAAATAAGGAAAATAAGAATTCGTAAAAATGGTCTTCCTATATTACACATTTCACATTGATGAGTGGGTAGCAGCCTATGAGGCACGAGGCAAAAACCAGACTCCTCAAAACTTAGACAATTGTGGCAATTTTCACTCGCTAGTCCTTAACTTTCGTTCAAGTCTATAGACTTTTTTTTCAGTCTGGCAGTTAGTAAGACTATGGACACTAGCTGTCCAGAGCTGACACTAAATGTCCATTCTGCAGTGTCTATATGCCCACATAACCTGCTAATTTTAAAGTGATGTGACAGCAGGCGGAAACTGAAACAAATCTGAAAGAAAAATTATAATTATTGCATCCGACAAAAGAGACAAACAAATTACAAGACAAAACGTGACGCGTTACGATCTCTTTGGTCATCTTCTGGTAAGATGAACAACATTCAGGACAATGAAAACGAACAATGAGCATTCACTTATCTTCTCAAGCTGGGCACAAAGTGAACGTACGTCCATTTTGATTGTTGTTGTTGTTGTTGTTGTTGTTACATAATCATGACCCATCAATTTTTCACTTTTCTTTTTCTTAACTGGGGTGAACAAGCTTAACTGAATGGCTGGCGCTCTCAGCACGGACAAGTGTTAGGTCTATGTGTCTTTAGAATGTCATTAGTAACATATTACTCACACACACACACACACACACACACACACACATGCACGCACGCACGCACTCACGCACGCACGCACGCACGCACGCACACACACACACACACACACACACACACACACACACACACACACACACACACACACACGTTGATCTATCAATCTATTCATCTATGTATGTGTACGTGTGTGTGTGTGTGTGTGTGTGTGTGTGTGTGTGTTTGTGCGTGTGTGTGTGTGAGTGCGCGCGCGCGCGCGTGTGTGCAGGATACTGTGACAAAAATTATCGACTCGCAATGAGTGCTTTTTGAGAACTTGAACGCCAGAAATACTCTGATATATTTTGAATATATTCGACAGCAGCTTATGGTAGGTAGACCGGACTATTTAGCTTTCAAGGCAAAATAAGATGGTCGTCTAGACAATAGGGAAAAAACAGAGAAAGAAAGAAAAGAAAACGACCCACATTAACATGTATGCGGATCAGAAATTTATCATACTTGACTGATTAGAAACTAGAAATAAGACATTTTAGTCGCTCTGCTTTCGCGTCCGTCTGCGTGAGAGAGAGAGAGAGAGTCAGTCTGTTTTTTTGACCGTTAAAGAATACCATAGGGTGAGATTTTCAGGCGGATCGATTGCTACGAAGCCGGACGGCCGTGTGCTGACGGGTGGGAAGAGAGAGAGAGAGAGAGAGAGAGAGAGAGAGAGAGAGAGAGAGAGAGAGAGAGAGAGGTGGGGGGGGGGGGGGGGAGGAGGAGGGAGCAAATAGGGGAGGATAAGGGAGGTGGAGGTGCGGGAGGGTAGGTTGGAGAACGAGGGGTTGGGAGAGAGAGGAGGCGGGAAGTGTAGAGAGAAGAGCAGAGGTTTCAGGGAAAGGTAAAACCGTGGGGATGAGGGAGGAGGTGGAACTAAAAGTTGGGTGAGGTATGGGTAATGATTCGCTGCAGGCGTTCTCTCTCTCTCTCTCTTGCTTCTTTGAAATCAATTTCTTTATTCTTGTTTGTTGTTTCAACCGCTTTGTTTCCCTTTAAAGTCATTTACGCCTTAATGTTAATGGATGAACAACTCATCAACTTTTAAGGCATTTATGAAGATATGTGTGTTTGTTTCAATTTTTGCAAGTCTAAGTCGCTAGTTATGCTCAGTTAGTTCCTTAGCGGGGCAAGGGCCGGATGAAAAAAAAAAAGAATGTGTTTGCTTATATGTTATCCTTGGAAATAAATATTATCATCATCATCATCATCATCATCATTATCATCATCTCTCTCTATCTCTCTTCTTTGTTTTTTTTTTTTTTTTATATAATAAAAATGCAAATCTGCTGCAGACTATTGGATTGGAGCAGACTGTCGGATCCACTTATTGGATTTCACGTTAACTAATGTGCATGCACATGCTTGTCAACACACACACACACACACACACACACTCTCTCTCTCTCTCTCTCTCTCTCGCATAGCCCTGGAAAGCCTCTTCACATTTTGTCAGTCTGTTAGCGAGGACAAGCAAACTGACGACGCCAGAATAGCAACAGCCAGCCAGCCCCCCCCCCCCCCCCCCCCCCCCCCCCCCCCCCCCCCCCCCCCCCCCCCCACACACACACACACACACACAACGCAAGGCCTCTACGGCCTGTTGACGAGTACACACACGCTCGCGCGAGCAGACACGATACCACCCGCACGTAGTAATTTATTTTAATTTATTGTGCTGCACCCCCCCCCCCCTTCTTTCTCTCCCCCCCCCCCCCTTTTCGGTATTCTCTGGTGTCGGAAGTTCACTATCTTGTTGACAGGTGAGGACTACGCCAACGCTGCGGTCAAAAATCATTGACGAACACTTATGTCCGGCCTGCATTCAATATGAGCCATTTCCGTTAATGATTTTGTCATGAATATCTGTACAAAATCGTTATGTTTATGTAAGAGAGAGAGAGAGAGAGAGAGAGAGAGAGAGAGAGAGAGAGAGAGAGAGAGAGACCTCTTAACATATTTTCCCCAGAATCTCGTAACCAATTAATGTTTATCTACAATCTGGTTCTTAAATTGTTTTTCCCATAATCATCTATTATATTTGTACACGCTGTTTCATCAGTTCTTCATATGTTTTACAAATGTAACATTCGCAGTATATTGAAAAAAGTTTGTTATTTGCATACTCTGGTACTATGAAGAGACTTTTTAAATTACTAAGCACTACGCAAAACCTATCGTGAACGTTGGTTAGCGTGCAACAACTTCACCACACTTCTAGTTTCCACTTAACGCCAAAGACTGTCTAAAATCAGTTAAAGTGAACAAGACTATTTTTCCTGCATTTGCGACAAAACACTGAATATCGAAGTCAAGTTCCTTTGTTTAGGATAAGGGTTGTCTCAGGTCTTTCTCTGTTCAAAGCAGCCCATCAAATCAATCAAGTATGAACATGACTGACGTTGAACAAGTCCGTGCACCTGTCAAATCGTGGGAGAGAGAGCTTCCACATATGGAACAGTGTCGCTTGGGTTGCTGGTGGCAACAGCCAATCGTGTTGATCTATTCGAAGCAAGTGCCCCCAGTCGCCCAATGAAAGCGGTCGATTTTAAACGAGTGACGGGAGAAAGGTCAGCCAATCGCATCACTGAAATTTTACTACTCTGTACTATACCGTTCATGTCGGCTGCTCACCGGACTTGCAAGAGACGAAAGTGTCGACTTTTAGTGCGATACTGACGGTACCACGTGCGTAACGAAGTGGTCATATGCAAGTTGTGACTTACTGACCATTGTGGTTTCAACTTAAGTAACAACTGCGGACGGAATGAAGCACGTGTGTTGTGTCTTGCGTGCTCGGCGGCGTTCAGTTTACATGGGCTCGAACGACAACAACCGGAATCAGGGAGAATAATTCTACCAATACCCATTTTTTCGAACTTTTCTTTTTTTACCCGACTTGGTTCAATTTTCGACATGGATACGCACAGCTTTGCGCGACGGACCAAAGTTCAAGGGGATCCCCCTGTTAACGGAGTGCGACGACAAGGACACGATGGACAGTTTCTCCAGTTTGCTTGGCTCCAGTGACCGCGCGTTCAGTGACTTGGATATCGATTTGCTGGAATCGAACGATTTCGGACAGTGGTTGCACAACACGTCACTGTCACAGTTTTCAACGCACCTGGACACGGACGGCGATGCCTCACTGACCGAGAGCAACCTGCTCCAGCCCGTGAACCCGGAGAGTATCATGCCCATTCAACAGGAACAACAAACAGCGACTGTCATGCCCTTACATGAGGTAGAACAAACACAGCCGCTTCAGCCCGAAGGGGAAGCAGTCAAGCCTGACATGGATTCCCCCAACAGTGCAGCGATGAGACTGCACGCCAACTGCAGTAACATGGAAGACGTGAAGACTGTGCTAGTGCAACAGCAGCCCCCTCAGCAAACACAACACATCCAACTGGTGGCGATGCCCATCACTGTCGAGAACGGCGCAATTAGCACCACTAACACCACCCTCCATTCCCCCATGAAAACCAACACTATCATTCTGGGTGGCAGTGGCACTTTCTCTGTCGCCGGTACGACGTTCATTGCCTCACCCCAAAAAGTAGACCTGCAGACAGTGTCCAGTGCCGCTGCCAGTGGCGGTTGTCAGAAAGTGCGCAACATTCTGACACCGTCGCAGTGTTCTCCCGTGTTACTGGGACATTTACAAAGTGGAATCACCAGTTCCACACAGAGACCCATCACTGTGGCAGTGGCCAGCCCACTGAAACACACAAACTTCGTTCAGCACCATTCCGAGCCACCGCAGACTGTTACTTCTGTACAGCAGCAGCAGCATCATAAACATGAGGACAAAGTGTACCCAAAGCCTGTGTTTTCTTATAGCTGTCTCATTGCCCTAGCATTGAAAAACAGCAAAACAGGCAACCTGCCTGTCAGTGAAATCTACAACTTTATGTGGTGAGTAGTAGAGAGAAATCATGAATTTAATCTTAAAGATACAGTTTGCTGTTACCTCAAACTATCACTGGCTGAAGTAATTCATTTTAGTTAACAATAATCTAGGCCTTTAGCAAATTGTGAACAGACAGGCTAGTCATAATGTGTGTGCATGTGAGTTTGTCTCGGTTTGTCACTCTGTGTCAATGTGTGCAACACACACACACACACACACACACACACACACACACACACACACACACTTTATTTATAAAATTATACACGCACAGTGGTACACACAGTGTCACTGTATGTGTATGGTTTACAATAAAACTGTATGCATCATTTCATGTATGCTTTTTTTTTTAACAACTAGTGTGCTGTTGCTCATTTGTAGTAATTAACAATAACAGAAGTAGTTTATTGTTGTGTGGGGAAGTGTCAAGATAAATCACAGAATGTCTTTGTGTGATTTTTTTTTTTTCATAAGCTTTTGTGTTATGATCCTTATGCTATTTATGTGTTCGAGTTCACAAAGTTCTGTAAGACTAAGAGGCATGTCTTTTCTGTTTTCATGAGTTTTTCATATCTTGGGTTTTAGGTCTAGGTCTCAGTCCACATGGATTTACAGCTGTATTTTAGCCCTTCTTTGTACTGATCTTACCAAGATGCCTAGTCTGCCTGTGAGAGTACCAGTCAACAATTTCGACACAAAGGGGGTCTCTAACATAGGATTGTATTCAAGATTTTCTACACGTGTTTGAGATCATGTATTATCTATTGATGATACTGCTTCTGCCAGCCTTTTGTTTAAGGACTAGAAATCAAATGCTGACTTTTCTGTTTCAAGGTATATGAGTGCGCAGTTTTGTTTACATAGAGGTTTATTTCCACGGGAGAAAATATGCTGTAACTGTAAGTGTACCCTAAGACTAATGCAATTTTTTAAATGAAGTGTTCGACACTTCTTGTGATGGCAGTATAGTGAGGCAGATTCTTGCACAAAGTTATTATCCTTTTAGTAACAATAAAAGTACAAAGAAAGATGCCCTAAGATTTGATGAAGGTTAAAAATTGTAAGAATTATCCTGTTGTCATTTAATGTGAAAAGGGTTTGTGTGACACTTTCATATATATCTATTCAAAGGCCAGAAAGTTGTAGATTATTTTAAAATCATCTCAAGTTGATTTACTCATTCCTATCTAGATGACTTACCTGGTGAACCATCTCTGCACATTTCTGAGGTATGGGGACTACCACATTTGCATTCCAGGATCAGTCTTCTAACTTGTGATTTAACTGATGGAACCATTATGATTGTCTTTTGAAGTTTTATTTTTAAACAGAATGCAACGAGTGATCATGCTAGCTGTGCCCTTTTGTAACAGGAGCATGAAAGTAGACTAATGATTTTAACTAATGGAACCATTATGATTGTCTTTTGAAATTTTATTTTAAACAGAACACAAGTGATCATGTTAGCTGTGCCTTTGTAACAGGAGCATTAATATGATGCTCAGAAGTTATGTGGGGATTGTCTTCAGTTGTGATAAGCTCCTAGCATAACATTATCAGTCACCAAATCCCCCTAAGTTGGAGTGTGGCTGCCCCATGTGGCAGGGTAATCAAAAACGGTCATACACGTAATGTTCTCATCCCCAGCTGATGCATTTGTACCATAGTGTTGAAGTAATTTGGATGTTTGGATGATCCCTGGAGTCTTTTAACCAGGGTACGACAACAACAACAACAACAGAAGCTGATCTTAGCCCACTAAAACACCCAAAGCCTTCTTGAACTCAATACCTTCCAGGTCAACAGAGTTGACATAATACGCATGCTTTGGATTATTTAACAAACAAGAGGTATTTGGATAAATTTATATCACTGCTAATTTGATTTGCAGCTTCTCAGTCCATCTAATTAGTTAAGTAAATATTTCCTTGAGCAGGCCTTGCTTAATTCTTTGTAAGCTATTCCACATTATGCTGTTGTTATCATCAAACATATTTTTTTTTCTAAAACATTGCTGTAGATATCAGTAATATTACTTATAAAGTAAATAAACAAGACTGGCCCCAGGACACTAACTTGAGGAACACCACTGGACACCTTTGGGGGAAAAAAAAGTAAACTAGAAAAAAAAGTTTCAGTCTGGTCACTTTATTAACACATATGGCTTTGAAAAAAGAAAGAAAGAAAGAAAGAAAGAAAAAAAGGTGGTCGGCTTTATAAATGTCAGTGGAGATTAATGGCTACATAAACTTTATATCATTTGTCAAAATTCATGGTCACTTTGACTCATTCTTAATGGTAAGGTCAAGTTTTTCGGGGGATCAGTGATAAATTAAAGGTAACACTTTATGAAACAATCTAGTTTGCTTACTCAAGTGCAACACTGTGAATGTGATTGGGATTTTGCTTTTTTTTTATCTCAAAAGTTTGTTAAGTACGTAGTATTCTTATGAAAGAAATCAGCCTTAACGAAAAGTAATCCATTCAACACTTCTAAGTTTGCAGTCTAGGCAGCCTTTCCTGAATGGCCAGTTTGGGATGATCTGTAAGAACTGAGGAGTACTTCACTTAAAGTAATCAGATTTATAAACTTCTTCATTGAGAGGCAAACAAGTTCATGTTTATGGCCAAATGGAGTTGTACTGCAGCACATTAAAATTTCTTATAATTGAATACAAGTTTTGACTTTTACTGCTGTGATAAACTCTTAAAACATTCTTTTATTAATTTCATGTGAATGAAAAACTTCATAATGTGAGTTTTGTAAAATAATTGTTTCACAACAAATTCCTTTAACATGATATAGCCTTTTGGACTTTTTGATGCTTTGACAAGCTCAACATCTATTTTGATTTTTTTTCTTTACCTAACAATGTGTTTTAATGTAAGCAGCAGATTTACACAATTTTGGTCACTGCTCTTTGAAACTTTGTTATTTTGCATCCTGTCAAAATTGCAGATGATAACTTTTTAACTACACATCCTTTTGGAGTTCAGTTAGTCTGAGTGGATCTGCCCTGTTGTCAAAGCAAAGATTCCTGGAAGGTTTCAGATGCAGTTCATTGGGCAGGGTTAAATAGATTGAACTTGATGAACAATACAAAGAACAATGCCATTTCATGACATTGCAGTGTGCTTACTTTTAGGAAAGATTAAGACGGCTTTATCAGTGCTATGCCTAGGCATGTTTGTTTCCTCTGTGTGTGTGTGTGTGTGTGTGTGTGTGTGTGTTGTGTGTCTGTGTGTCTGTGTTCCAATGTGTAATTCAGTACAACACTAGGTTGGAATATGACAGTTTTGAAAATGGTGTTCAGTCAGCTCACTAGCTCCCCAGTTTGTGTATGTGTGTGAACATGTGTGTTTGTGTGTGTGTTGTGTGTGGAAGGGGACATTTGTGGGCATGTGTGTGTATGTGTTCCAATGTGTAATTTAAGTTTACAACCCTAGGAAATATGGAAAGTTCCATTGGGGGGAGTGTAGCAACTGACTAGCTCCCCAGTTTGAGGTATGGGAGCTAACACTTTCCTTTGTAGCCCCCTTGTTTCAAAACTATTTGAGGGGAAAAAAAAAATGTTCCCCTGTGGCCCCCCCCCCCCTTCTGCCATAAGAAAAAGTGGAAGGGGGGGGGGGGGGATGTTTTTGTCTGGGAGGTAGAAAATATCTCCCCCCTCCCCTGTTCAAAATATTAAAAAAAAGAAGCCCCCCCCTCCACCTCCAATTTTAACAAGAAGACAACATCCACTCTCCTCAGTGTTCAAAATATCTCCCCCTCCCCTTAGACTTTGGAATATTAAAAAAAGAAGCCTCAACTCTGATGTTTTTAAATTGTGAGAGTCAAAGCTGGCCTCTATCTCCATCCCCTTCCGATGCTAAATATCATCCAATGCCACTGTGTAGACAAAACACAGTCAGTAAGTTTCGTTGTTACTGCAATATTTTGTCAAAAGCAAAGTTTTGTTAGCATTATGAGAAAAATAGGTTTTGGTGTCTGAAAATGATTTTGATGAGAAGAGGCAAGGAAGGGGTGTTTTGGGCAATGGGATGTGATGAGGCTTTTTTGGGATTAAATGTCTGGGGGATAACTGTAATGGTAGGTAAGAGCAGACATTGCTGCGTTAGAATGACTGCTTCTACTAGTTGTGGATAGTGTCAAATGCATCAGAGTTATCCCTGGTAATTTAATTACACACGGGATGTACAACTAGTTTTATTGTTACTGTTTATTTTGGTATGGTCCAGTATTAACAATGACTGATCAACTCTAATCGTAATGTCAATATAAAAAAGGAAAACAAAATTATTACTATGTAAGAAATATTCGAGAAGATAATGCAACTCATATTGAGCGCTTATGGTATCGGTAAGTGCATGCAACATAGCTTTGGCTTGTTTTGAAGCGTTTCAATTCGGTAGTATTGTCATGAGAATGATTGATGACTTTGTTGATGATGGGTCTTGAAACAGTGTGTGTGTGTGTGTGTGTGTGTGTGTGTGTGTGTGTGTGTGTGTGTGTGTGAGAGAGAGAGAGAGAGAGAGAGAGAGAGAGAGAGAGAGAGAGAGGTTCAGAGAGCCGACTTATTTCTTATTTTTGTAAATCACTAATCATGTCAGTGGGAATCTCACCAGGTTTGTGGACAATAAATAATTGTCAAATTTTGATTGCAGTGAGAACTTTCCCTACTTCAAAACGGCTCCCAGATGGATGGAAGGTAAGTGAAACTCTGCTGAGCGTTCTTTGTTCTCAATTCAAGTTTCACACGTCTCCACCTGCCAGCTGTTCGAACGACCTGTCCTCTCAGGTATATTGTGTTCCCAGGTTGAGGTGTGGCTCGCCATCTGTCCGAAGTTCTGGATATTGTGTCCGTTGATTGGACATTTTAGTCACATGGTCAACAGAACAGGTGACCAAACGCAAAGTGGCAGTTCATTGGTTGGTGGAAGTCTGGGAGTTTTTGAGTGTTCGGTTTCACAGCTCAAAGTAGATCCTGGCGTTGAAAACTTTGCTAATTCAAATCACGCATGCAACATGTTGTATATTGCTCGATTTGAGTCACACAGGAACAGGTGCGTACACATACATAGCAGTTTGGCGTATTGTTATATTTTGTTTTTGTGGACCGCAGCACGGAATCTCTTACAAACATCCGTTTAGGTCTTTGTCCCAGTCTCAGAGTTTGAGTAGACCTAGCAATGCACGGTATCTGTTACGAAATTCAGTTCGTCATTGTCAGAATCAGAGTAGGTTTACATGTCCTCGCCGTCCCCGCCAATCTTCTCACGTCCACCCTACCACCCCAGTCCACCCACATCACCCAACCACCACCCCCACCCCCACCCCCCCGCTCTTCCACAACCGCTCTCACTCCCCGTCCCTGGTTTTCGTCTGGAAGTTTGGCTTAGGCTGAACTCTCCCCAGTGCTGTTTTCACAAGCCCAGAATGGCGTTTAGAGATGACTTTCATTCGTACTTTCAGATTACAATGATTCAGTCGAGAAAAAAAAGTATAATTCATTGAAGATATTGCCACACACTTGACCAGTGCAACACAATGACATCATATAATTTTGAAATTATTTTTCATATGTTCACCCTGTACCCCAAACCCTCCCTCCACCCCAGCTTCCAGACTCGTACACATGTCTGACATGTTAATTACTGTTTATGCACGTATGCTGTGCACACAGGCGAAATGCATTGTGCTTTGTCCTGTAATCTGTATGTATTGTTTTGTGGAAAACGATACCCTTTCTTTGTAAAATAAGCCAGGAGGAGTTTGTTCAAGTTGTTTGTTAAAGCACACACATGCACATCATTTTTTTTTTTTTAAAGCCATGAGCAAAGCAGAATTGAAACATTATTGTGTACTCAGTCAGTGACAGAACTAACAAGTTAGAACCTTTTCAATCCTTTTGACAATATTCAGCTTGGTTACAAGCTCACATGCTGTGCATGTGCTGAGAAAGCAAGAAAGAAAAGGTGTATTCGGTGACACATAAAATTCACACATGGCGTTCTTAGGATGCAGGCCATTGCTAAAAAAAGCGTACACTGTTGCAAAAATGCAGTATTTATGCAGAATTCAGCAATGACTGTGACCCCTGACTAGTGGAGAGAACATTTCAGCTAGACCACTGCCTTATTAGATCTCTCAGACAATTGGACAGGAAGATATTTCGTGCCCTGTACAAACTTTTAAATATTAATTCGCATAAAATTTGTACAATATGATATTTTTAGTGTTTGCCGTGGCAGGTTTATTTCATGGAGAAGATGTTTGACAGTTGACTGTTGTCCAGTTTTTATTTTCTCCCATTAATGTTAAAATCGGAGTTTCCAAGATCCTCTAGAAGGAGGTAGGCCAAGGTAGTGAAACGTGTGAGAGGAAGTAGGCTGATGATGCGAGGGAATTTTTCCTGTTGTGACTGTCGTATTAATGTATTTCGTTCCAGATAAATTGTGTAAATTTGTCTTGTATACAGCAAACTTGTGTAATGGTGCTGCTCACAATAACTGAATAAGTGCTCTCTGCAGTGAACATAGAAAGAAAAGACAGAGAAGTGGAAAGCAAGAGAAACAAAAAAAAAAAAAAACTTATTTGTTTAAGTCCAAACAAGAAACATCATTGGAGTATGATACTTCTTTCACCTGTCCTCTCCTTTCTTCACCTCTGAACTCTTCCTATCCCTCTGATTCTGTGTTTTGGTGGGAGATTCCACTTCTAAGATTGGGTATCTGTGGAGGGTGATAACCCTGGCCTTAATTTAATTTCCAAATTGTGAATGAAGGTAGAGACAAAAACATATAAACTTTTTAGGTAAGCTATGTCACAAAATTGAGTACATATCACATGGATCTAAGATCAAAGAGCCATCAGCGAATTGGAATCGAGGCATCCCATAGTTGATCGGGGAAATGAATTGGTTAGGAATAGAATGTAAAGCCTGATCGAAGCCACACTCATCCACTTTGTAGGTGTGAGTTGATGATTGTGATAGGTCATACGCTGCCGTGTCAACTCTAGGTAGCCAGCTGCATACTCATTTGGCTAATAGTAACACTGTAACGCTTCACAAGGTATCCGTCAGTACGTTCAAACTTTTTTGAACTGAACGATAGATCCTGTTCCAAGTGTATGAAGCATGCTATTTTTGAGAGCTTGTTCTCAATCAGTATTGTAATTTAGTGATCACCTATTTTGACTCCTCCCTCCCCTCCCCCTTCACACATCCACACACCCCTCAATCCCATTACTGCCCATTACTGCCCACCCAACCCCACCTGTCAAAAAAAAGGGGGAGAAAAAAGAGAGGAAATGTTACATAAATTATGAAAAGGCAAGTCATTTTTGACACTGAGTAAAGTAATTATGAATTTACACTATATTGAATATTGCCATTCTTTGTGCCAAGAGATGAATTAGTGTCTTTAGAAACATTGATCTGAATAGTGTTGTAAAAAGAGTTTTATTTGGAACAAAAAAGACTGTGTTATATGATGGAACAGAAATGAAAAATAGAATGCATTGAAAGCTGAATTAGTAATGCCAAGAGTTTTTGTAACTGACATAGTGTTTTTAATAAAATGTCTTGTGAAAATCAGTTTCATCCGTGGTAAAACTAGGCTTGTACTCATTTTCTCACTCAAAGTTTATGATGTGCTGGCTAGAATTCTGTGCGACACAACCTGTCCCTCAACAAGTGCTTTGCCAAAGTGGACAACCCCAAGCTGAACAGCAGTGCCAAGAAAGGATGCCTGTGGGCCTTGAACCCTGCCAAGGTGAAGAAGATGGAGGAGGAGATCACCAAGTGGGCAAGAAGGACCCTGTCTTACTGCTCACAGCATGGGCCTATCCAGGTTGGGATTTGGTGTGTGTGTGTGTGTGTGTGTGTGTGTGTGTGTGTGTGTGTGTGTGTGTGTGTGTGTGTGTGTGTGTGTGTGTGTGCGCGCGCAACAGCATGGCCTATCCAGGTTGGATGTGTGTGTGTACGTGTGTGTGTGTGTGTGTGTGTGTGTGTGTGTGTGTGTGTGTGTGTGTGTGCGCGTGTGTGTGTGTGTGCTCTCAATAGCATGGCCTGTCCAGGTTTTGTGTGTGTGTGTGTTTGAGACTATACAATTGAGACAGCATTTTTTTTTATCATGGTTTTTTCACAGTGAGTTTGGAATGTGTGTATTAGTGAAATTTGAAAAGAAAATTACATTCACATTAGAGATTTACTTAATCATGTGAAAGTGGTTATCGGCATGTCAGGATCGTGAGGATGAGGGTATGGGAGCAGAGACCTTGCACTCAGTTTCCTGATACAGTCAAGTTATGGCATAATCAGATTTGACGTACTCAGACATTAGACTTCCTGCTTTAACCCGAATTAACCTTTTTTTTTTTTTTATTTAAATTTTAAAGTGTTGGGGACCACTCTGGAGATTTGCATGAATCTGCTGAAAAAAGATGGGGCTATATCAGTGTGTGATATATAGTAAGACTAAAGAGGACGACCCTTTTAGAACATCTTTCATACTGGCAGCATCCACATTTACTCCTGGGCACTCTTTAGCTTGAAGTACGAAAAGCAACAACTCTCTCAAACTTGCATGTACCCATGGGTAGGGTACTTTGAGAAAGTTACTTTTCCGTACTTCATGCAGAAGAATACACAGGGTTACATGTGGATATTGCTGTCATGTACGTGGGTGTAGACTCTGACCCTGACAGTAACTGACTAAAAGACCATTGGGTATTGACTGTCTCAGCTGTCAATTAGGATCCGATCTGTTATTTTATTCCAGTCTGATTTGTCAACATCGTCTGCTAACCCTTGGAAAATTTTCAGGCTTTTTCAGCTTTCTCAGATCTTACGTCTGTTTACTGGTACCTCTAGTTCTAATGTGCTCAGATCATTTTCACATCTCATTATAATTATGTTAATTTTTCTAGTATTTGGCTCATTGGGCATTTCATAATCTCTATACACCAGTCACTAGATTATTAACAGAGCATTTGTCTGTAATTCCCACAAAAGTAGCTGTACTCAGAGAATCTTTTTGCTCAGAAAAAAACTTGGATGCAATAGAAAAGGGCCAGGCTGGGTTGCCCTTTCGAAAAGACAGTGATTCTGACGAGGAAGAGAACATCCAGAGTCCAGCACCGTCCACAACAGTGAAAAAGGAAGTGGTGTCCACACCTCAGAAGCACGTCGAGGAGTTCAAGATCAATGACTATAACGGAAGTCCTTTACAGCAATGTGATCTTGAGCATGAGTATGTCAATCATGTGAGTGTTTTTTTTTTTATTAATTCATTTGAATTTTTTTCTTTTTTATGATTTATAGAAGTTCTGCACTGCAGCATGTGATATTGTAATTGTATTTTTACCAACTATTACTTAGTCGTTACATGTTTTTTTTTTTTTTTTTTTTTTTTTTTTTTTTTTGTTTGAAAAAAATTATACAATGGCTTCTGTTCTGAATTGATATGCTTGCCTCTATTTCCTTGATTTTGAAAAAAAAAAAAAAAAGGAAAAACAAAACAACAGATGAGAAGGGTTCTCAATAGTGTACAGACTGCTGCAAGATCAAATGGATTTGGTAATCACCACTGATGTGGATCCCAACCAAAATTGATTGGGTCGTATTCCATCTTTCCACCAGGTTGGATTAAAAAAAAAACTCAATACAGCATTTGTTATATAATCTTGCTGTCAAAGAATTCTGGAACTGCCCTTTGTGGACAGCAAAATCCGTCGGTTTGTCTCTGGGTTACATCCAAACCTTCCTGTCGGGTTGTGTTATAATCACTCACAGTATGTTCTGTGGTAATTTTTGCTGAGCGACATACAAATCAATAGAAAAACAGGTGAAATCAAACCTCCACAGGGGATGAGAGCAGTCTTTCTGAAATATGTACTGGGCCATTTTTCTTTTAAATAAACATTTCGTTTTGAGAGGGCTGCGTCTTCTATGGATGTTGTGACTTCCAGAAGGCAGATCTCCCACATGTGCTGACAGTGGATTCTGGGGAAAGTGGAAACGAGATTCCGGGAAAAAAAACATCAGGGAGAAAAGAAAAAAAAAGAAAGATCAGTATGGGTGGAAGATGGGGGTGGATGTATGAAAAGAAAGTGCAGTGGAATCCATGGTCATGGCAGAGCACTTAATGTGATTTTGATATATGATAGAAAATGATACCACAAGGTCTTGTGCAAATTCTTTGTGAGAGAGCAGTTGCCATTTTGTCTGCTTAGTTAAGGCAAGAGAATGTCACAGTCTGGTGAATAAACAGGATTTTAGAAATACAATCTGATACCCATATTGTGTTCATAATTTCACAATATCATGTCAAGCATTTCTACATATTGTGAAATATCAGATTAGAAATTTGTTTTGCTTTATGTCAGATGTTTGACTACCAGAGTGTGGAAGTGGTACAGATATTTGATATATTATTTTCATTACACCTGAAAATTAAGAAACAGAGTGTGTGATGTGTGTTAATAACTTCACAAGAATATGAGGTCATTTCATACCTCTTGGGGATTTCTCCTGACACACATGCATGACCAGCAGTTACTTAAAGTTGTTGAAACATACCATTTTTAAATACAGAAAACACTGTGGAGTGGTGTTATTCATTGCTGTTGTGAAGCAAATGTTGAAATGTCTTTTTTTTTTTTTTTCTACAGACATGATAACATCACAGTATACAGTCTGCACAAGATGTTGAGTTACTGCTCCATATCTTTTTCTAGATTTTATTGTAAACAACTGAAATTTGACCAGAAAAATTGCAACATAGGCAGGGTTCGCACAGGGCCCTAAAGGCCCTAAAAGGCCCTAACCTTTTTAGGCAAAAAATAGGGGCCCTAAAAGGCCTTAAAAATCAAAATGAAGAGGCTGGAGGCCCTAAAAGGCCCTAAAAAGAGAACAGCCTAAAAAAAAAATTCTTAAAAAAAATGTGAAACAAACAACAAATCAAAGAAGAATGATCAGAAAAGAAAACAAAAACCGATTTTCTTAATAGGTAAATGCCGAATCAGTACTGATCGATCATGATGTAAAGTCGGTCAAGGGAAGTAACTCCACGACAAAGTATTTGTGCTGTCCGCCATCTTGGATTTTCCATGTGTTGAACGAAGCAAGGCCACAGTTCGTTTTTCAACGAAATTTGACATTTCATTGAGAGTTTCTTTATAAGATTTCGTCAGTTTCACTCAGAAACATGGGGAAGTGCTTATTCCAAGATCTGTGGCTTGATAATTCTGAATATAAACTCTGGCTTCGCCAAGATAACTTAGACAAATATCGGTTCTATTGTAGTTTTTGTAAGAAGGGAAGGGAAAAAGCCTTCAAACTCGCCAAAAAGGGAAGAAACATTCAGACTTGGAGAAGGCGAGTGCTACAGCGGCAGTGTCCTTAATTTTTTTTTTTTTTTTTTAAGATCGTGACAGTGGGCAAGCTTTAAGTAGTACTAGTACATCAACAAGTTTTTGTTCAAAAAAGCACTTTGTTGCTGGTCCTTCAACGAGTTCTAGTGCTTCCACTGCAACTTCGTTTGGCCCTACTGCCCCTCTGACACCCCTGCTCTTTCCCTTAACCCCCATATTGTGAATCACCAGCATCCTAACACAACTACATGATTACACTAGTCCATCACCTCAGCTGCAACCCACTATATATATTCCATAAATTCACACACCCACTCTCATACCACATTAACTTGCAGTGCACCCCCCCCCCCCCTTTTTTTTTTTTTTCCCCCCCCCCCCCCCCCCCCCCCCACTTCCTTTCCTTTCCTTTGTCCACATTATGTTCCCCCACCCCACCCCTCTGTGCACAAGTATTCTAAGGGGCTTGTGTCTCCCCTCTCCCCTCTACATACATACATATATAGGTATGCTTAGATGTATGTGCATGTGTTTGTCAGGTGTGTGTGTGTGTGTTTTTTTTTTTTTTTTTTTTTTTAACACAGATTCCCATATATGACCACTATCATTATTACCACCACTCATAAGATGTCCTGTGTATGCTAATCCTAATTTTTTTTTTTTTTTTTTTGCATTTGTATATGTGTGTGGATGTGCCTGTGTACGCATGTATGTGTGTGTGTGTGTGTGTGTGTGTGTACATGTGTGTGCGTGCATGTATCATGCATGCATGCGTGTGTGCATGAGACGGTGATGATTTCGCCTGTGACAACCATCACCATCAATCAGTCATTGATCATTGCCCCCCCCCCCCCCCCCCAGTATTTTTTTTTTTTTTTTAACTCAACTGGCATTATCATGCCAAAGCTATCATGCTATTTCACTTATGGCAATGATCAATCATCAAATTTATTCCTTTTTTTTCTCCCCCACCCCACCGGCATTAATACATCAATGCCACCACAGTATTTCACTTATGACAATGGTCACCACCCTGTAGTACTGTAGATCTCATCTCAGTGATCAACATCCATCAGTCATTGATCATTTCCTTTATTATCCCACTGGCATTATCGTACTTGCCAATACACTATCCTACTCCTTTTACAAAAAATGACCATCATCCTACACCACTGTGGATCATACCTACACCTTGACCATGATCATCATCCACCCATCTTTGAACACCTCCCCATTCCCCCCCCCCATTTTTTACACCATGCCACACATTATCCCACTTATACAACAATTATCATCATCCTACAGTACTGTTTACTCAAATCATACATGATCATCACCCATCAGTCATCTACCCCTACCCCCCTCCACCCTCTTTCTCAACCTGCAATATTATACTAATGCCACCTTATTATTCCACTTACCACAATGACCATGATCCTACAGTACTATTGATCTCACCCATGCCAATGAGCATCACCCACAGGTCATTGATATTTTCCTTTATCCCCCCAACTTGCACCATCACCACCAGATTTTTCCACTTATATAACAATAGTCATCATCCTATGGTACTACTGATCTAAAATGATTACCATTTCTCGGTTACTGAAAATACTCCCATCCAGTGAACACCTTCATACTGCACTATATATATGGAAATGAAGAAGCTGACTAATTGACAAAGGAATGAGGACAGCAGCCCCAACTGTAAAAGGTCGCCTCCTTGGAATAAATCAAAAGTATTTCCAAGAGGACAAATAGGAGGATGACTTGAGTACTGGACTGTTCTCACTGGACTGTTCTCTCCTTCAACCAGAGGCAGTGTGTGTGCTAGTCAATCAAGGACAAGGCAGCTGTTAGTCAGGTGGAAAGAAAGCATAGGCCTACTTTTTTCTTCATCTTGTGACTTGTATTCCTAGACTTCCGCCTTGTGTGTGCTGCAAGAACACTGTGTTTACTCTAGCCATTGTAAAAGATTTCTTTGTTTTCATACGGATATGGAATTGACAAGATTCATACCAGAAAGTGATTAGGTACTTGTTGAATGGAGGTCTTTATTGGAGAAAATGGCATCTGTGGGATTTTTTATTGAAAGTCTGTATGAACCCTGCATAGGTTGACTTGCAAGGAAAAGAGCATTAAGTGGCCTCTGTTACTGACTTTAAGATTATTGATTTACAGTCATGATTTTTTTTATCATTAGAAAGTTAATGTGAAATCATAAACAATTTAAGAAAATATCAAATTTCATTCTTTTTTATATCGTTAAAAGTAATGTGAAATTACCACTCTCAGAAATTTTTAATTATTATTTTCGTTAGACAAGGCCATCAAAGATTATACGACAAGGCCATCAAAGATTATACTTGCTTACAATTTACATTTTTATTCATGAGAAAATGTTAAAATCTTTGAACATTTACGCAGGCTTGAATCTTAATGCCATATCAGTATAGGTAACTTTTACAAATGTACACATGCAACACACAGAGATACAAAATGAACAAATTAAAGTTATGAGGATCCATACAAATGAACAATTTATATTCTAAAGGCATTCAGAAGTCCAGTCACTGTGTTAATAAGTAATTCACAAAAAATGTATAATTTCATACACACAAAACTCTACTTTCTATACAGGGGTGTCTGCAGGAGTATCAGCCTGCGTACGCAGAACAAGAAGGATTTCCTTGCTTCTCTATGGATATGTCACCTGTGTTCATAGCAAGTGCTAGAGTGGAACATTTAATTGTCAGTGAGCTTCTTTAAATGTCCATAGATGAAAGATAATTTTTTAGATATTTTTACAGGGTTCATATGAAAATTAAGTTCCATATGATATCACAGCATTCTGGTCTTAAGATGGAGAAGAAAAAGAAAAACTTTTTTCTTGTTGGAAACTATAAAAGTTTTATATAACGCCAGTGCTTAAAGTTTTTGTTATTTATTGTCAGTGTATTTATTTTACTGTTGTTCAAAAATTAAATGTCACATGAAAAGTTACTGATACACACAGGAAATTTATGAGTTCAGTGTTTGCCTCATAGTATCAAAGCTTTGTTACAACAATGCGTGTGTCAGAAGATGACAGATTATGTTACCTATATAGGATTTGAAACATTTTTGTGAAATGTTATCCCAAGGTACTGCATTTCAAACACATCATTTCATGTGCAAAAATGTCCACATTGCGTCAGTTTATTGCATTATTAAAGAGGGCATGTGATTTGGTCACACTAACTCAGTCATGGAGTAAACTTAATTCAGTTCCACTTACAATGAATGCCAGTAAGACAAATTTTTAGAATTCAGCTGCTGTCATTAGCTTGGCCAGAAGAAAGCTAATGCATTTATTTCAGCTGTGGACACCATTTTGTGCTTTGAGAATATTACCAGAATGGTTTGTCTTTATTCTTTGTCTTGATGTGTATATTTCAGAAATGCAACTTACCTGTCATGTTATGGAGGGTGGTCACAACGCGCTTTCTGTGTGATGTATATAATATTCTGCACCACAAGAGGCAGCTGCAAATAGTACAAGTCAGGTTTCCGTGATGTTCTGCAACAGCTGTGTCATTTCTTTTCCATTGTAGCTTCCTAGCTCCGCTGTTGGTAACAAGTCGACAGATAATGCAAATAAGATTTCTTCATCTACGTTGTTTCAAGCAAAGATTTTTGTCTGTAGGTTTTTGGATACATTTGTTTGTTGACAGAAGAGGTGACTGGCAGCAGACTTTTATGATAAAATCTTAGAGGAAATTTTCAGAGTTTTGTTTCCATTACTCATACAGAGTAAGTGTGTGTGTGTGTGTGTGTGTGTGTGTGTGTGTGTGTGTGTGTGTGTGTGTGTGTGCATTTTTTTAACATTTGTATATTTTTTCTGGTCATATGCTTGATATAGAACCTGTGCTCAGGCTTGTATTTACTCAAAATAGAAAACGTTTATTATGTACAGTAATTTGGACACTTTCAGATGATAATTTTACTGTGATAGGCCATGCAGTGGGGTCTACAGAATACGGATGTGGATGACCTTCACATTGATCTTCTGACCTCATCACCGGTGACGACCACCCATGGGTCCCCTCTACCCCACACACAGCCCAGCCGTTCAGGTAGCCTGACAACTGTATAATGCGCGCTAGGTGAATATGCTGCTCACACTTGCGCTGTTTGTAACGATAGAACCTGTCTAGGAGTTTACAGGAGACTTGCCTGTGGATGCGTGTGGTGTTTGTGAGATTCCTCTCTGCATACTTGTATGTGTGCATGCATTGTGTGTGTATGCGTGTATGTGTATGTGTGCTGCATATGTATATGGCGTGGTTGGCTTGTGTTCTAGCGTTCAGAATAGTTTTATAGCAGTACCAGATAGGATTTCAGAAGAGTATTGATAGATCGATTGGCACTTGGATGGTCTAGAAGTATTCCTTCATCCTATGAGAACAAGCAGCAGACCACTTTACCATACAAACGTCATCATCTTAATCATCCTCATTCTCATTGATCAGCACCAAAAAATGTCTCAAATTCTGTGGCCCTTCATGCCCTGCAATCATGGTGACCTCAGTTTCGATGTCCTCTCCACGTCTGTGGCCTTGGTTTGGTTCCATCAGGGTCACCGGTATCGGCCAGTCCATGGGGGCTGTCATTGGACGGACGTGGTGGCGCCCTCCGGAGGGAGAGCTCACTCACTCACGCCGGCTCCGCAACTAAGCAATTATTGTCGTCAGTAGGGGGCTTAGTAGGTGGTGTCCTGCGTATGTTAGATCAGAACAGGCGCCACTGAACACCACCGAAGTGACTCAGCAGCAGTGCAGTGTCTCCTCCGGTGGGTTACCTCTTGACAACTTGTCATTGACTGCTCCCTGTGGATTGCTGGTGCCAGGGCTGTGGTGGGGTCGACCAGGCTTTGGCTGTGGACAGGGTGTCGGAATGTGCGTTGTGGGTGCACTGCCTCTGAGGTGCGCAGAGGTTGGGACAGCAAAAAAAAAAAAAAAAGAGAAAAAAAAGAAAGAAATACAGGTATAGAGGAAGGTAAATCGTTTATAGTACACAAAGACCAGCATATTCCTTTTTTCTTTTTTAAAGATATTAATTTTTTCAGGTTGAAGGGGGAAATATTGTTTTGTGGAAGGTTTCTCCAGATGACAAAATGAATGGATCATATTTTTTAAAGATTTAGTTTCTTTTGCACATACATGCTCTACATTTTGTGTGGTTTTAATTGCAAAAAAAACAGAAAAAAAAAAAAAAAAAAAAACCCTGATTTATTTCCATTCATTTGGTTCTCAGACCAGAAAAAAAAACAAAAAACATTGTGTATATAGCTTTGTGTATTGCATTATGTAGACATTTTTGAATTAAACCATGGCTGAATTGGTGAAGATGTATCGGTGAATATGATAACCGTTCTGATTTATAATACAGGTTGCAAACTTTTCACTTCCTCCTGATCAGAGAAAACATTCTCCTATGGAATTCTCCCATCCAGATTCTTGCTCTTGGCCACACACCTCTCTTTCTACCCCTCCCCACTCCAGGTCTATTATTCTGGTGCCTGAAATGCGTCTCATTAGTCCCATTGGATCAGAACACTGCTTTCTGATGATAATGTAATGCAAGGACTATAGATGTACATGTCAGAGCTCAATTTGCTGCTTAAATTTTCAATGTGATAGTGACATTCATTCTTTAGAGTATGGCATTGCGTGTTTGATCACCCTTTTAAGTGAGCTGAGTGTGTTTAGTTTATGAAAGCCGGAGTAACTGGCACAAATGGAAGCAGACGAACAATCCACACAGCCACATCAAAGTTGTCACAATTGTAACACTGTGCTAAACACAGGCACGGCAGCTGTCTTTGTTTTCTAGGCTTTCGTGTGCAGCACCCAATCAGTTTTGGTTAGAGAGAAAGTGCAGTGGTGACCTTCACATTTTTTTTTCATTAGATTTCATGCATGTCTAAAGAGATGGCTTAAATGGAGTTCCCCCCCCCCCCCCCTCCAATAAAAGAATAAGAATGATGCATGATGCGATGCCTGGCAAGAACTGAAAATCAGTAGAAAGTAAACACAAATGTAACTTGCATACTGAACACTGCATTAGCATGGTGTTTGGTTTTCTCCCCTTTAAAATGTCCAAAGTGGGTTGAATACCGTTGGATACAAATGGAAAACAGAATGAAGCAATTCTTCAACCATTAATGGGGTAGAGCCTTATATTGTCACATGGTCTCTAATGCCAGATTTTCTTGCCTTCAGAGGGACATTTTGTCCTCTTGGGACTGATTAGCAATTATTAGCATGAAATTGGTCACTGTTTAAATCTTACTTTCTTTTATCTTTTACGCATTTTTGTTCTTGATCTTGATAAGTTTTCCTATCAGCTCTGATTCAAGAAATCGAGTGATGGAATAATCATGTGCTGCAGAGACCATAATCACATTCAATGTACTCTGTTCACAAGCAAGGGATGACATTTTAGTTGTGTCACTTTAGTCTTGCGCTGCTCATTCTGATTCTGACCTACACAAAGTCTCTCATGTTCATCCTGTCACAGCCTCAGCATTCAGAGTCTGTAGGGAGCAGTCAGTATCAGGGTGCCAAAGGGGAACCCACCAGAAGAGACACTGTATTGCTTCTCCATGGCTTTGATGGTGGTCTGGGATGATGCTTGTTCAATGGTCCAGTGAGAGATATGCACACTGTATGGTCTTTGCAAAGCCCTTCACTGATAAGTCATTGCTTTGCTGCTGGGCAAACTAGAGTAATTGTCTCTATCCGTCTGGAAGCGATTTTCAAGGAAAGAAAAATTTGCATTTTTTCATTTTATGTTTGTTTTTTTTTTTTCCCCCCGTCCAATTTCATTTTGTAAGAATGCTGATTTTTTTTTTTTTTTTTTTAATTGTGGTATGTAATGATTCGGATTTTTTTTTTTTTTTAAAGAATTATGATTTTGTGACTTGCTGGAACAATGAACTTCTTAAACACGCGTACATACACAAGAAGTCTGCACAGGCATGCGCATACGCATGCACACACACATGTGAATACTCCAGCAGATTTTAACCTCAGATTGCATTACCAGTATCATTATGGAAATTGTTTAAGGGCCTCACAAGGATTAGTTTCCTTTCAGTTTCTGATCTAGGTATGTTTCTTCCAGTGTCCTTTCCATAATGTTAAAACCCATTTCACTGCTGTGGTCAGAGACGCCTCATTTCCATTGTATTGTTTTTATACCTGTTGAATTTGTTCTGATGTCAGACAGATGTCAAAAGTTGTTCCTGAATCCGTGTTTCTTTAGTTTTTGATTTTTTTTTTTTTTCTGGTTAGCAAGGGTCACATACCTGCATTCCTGTTGTAAGCTTTTGGTAGTTTTGCTATGCAAAAAGTGTACTGAGGGCACGGTGGATAGAGTTGGACAACTTGGAGCAGATGAAGCTGAGCCAGAACCAGTCATGTGCAAGTTTACATAAAACCTGCAGAAACCTGACCAATCAGTTGGTTCATTTGCCCCGATAGGAAAGGATGTGATTTAATTTTGCTCATGTTCAGGTTATATCGGCCATCTGTTTCACTGTTTATACTGTTATCATGGATTGCGACAGACGACATGGTTCTACATCAGCAAGGACTCCTAGTCCTGTGAATTTAGTTAGAGACTGTGCAGAGGCTGTGGCAGAAGCAGGGCCTCTAGCCAAGTTGTATGGAAAAGTATCCATGCATTGTGCCATCCATCCTGGGGAATGCGACTTCTGCTTCTTCTTTGTCTTGCTAACATGGCCAACTTCATAGCTTTGGAGTATATATATGTTGGTGATCATTTTATCGATTCAGAGCTGCAAAGTGCTATGCTTTCGGCGCAGCATGCTGTGAATTGCTAACAATGCTATGCTGGTACACATTGTGTTGAAATGGTTGGCCAAAAATGAAGAATGAAAATGTAATTTAAAAAAGAAAACACTTCACGGACTTAGGGGTGGCTGTAACAGAACTGAGACAATGTAGATCTTAAAACTGTACGTATTTCATCCAAAAAATGGCCAGGTTGAGTGAAGGAAGGAAGAGAAAGCAGAAGAAAAATCTTTAAAGATGGTGGAATTTTTGTTGTCTTATCGTATGTTTTTTGTCATCAGCCATTTTTATCGATTGTAGATCATGTCAAAATTGTGCAATAACCAATGAGATTTGCATCTTCTTCATCTGCCGTCATGTTGAGTGCGCAGTGAATAGTGACTGAAAGTGGTCAAGTGATGAACTGCATGCAAGTGCTATGCTTAAATTAAGAGTGTAACACTGAAATACTTAATTCTTTTGAAGCCTTGGCGGCTCTGTCCCTGTCCTCAGGCACTTTTTGTATGTCTCTTTGGGAAAAATGAAATGGGATTTAGTCTTTGGAGGGTTTTTTTTTAATGCATGCTGTTATAGTATTGGATTCGATAGAGTTTATTGCTCGCAGTGACTTTGAAAACCACTACGTTGGAGCGTTTTTGTTGTCCTAAAAACACAGCGAGAGGAATTTGACTCTTTCACCAAAAGTGAGTCGAGGGAGTGAACTCTACTGTCAGAACACATGCCGTCACACAGGGGACCTCAGTTTGCAGTCTCACCTGAAGGACTAAAAGTGGATCAGAGTCTGCACAGTTGTTTCTTCAGAAGAGAGAATCTCTTCAACATGACAGTGTGGAGAGGGAATGGAACCCTGAATGCTCTGGACCAGCTTGGTCTTCGTTGCAAGTAAATGTATGCAGAGTAGTGCATGCGGATGCTAGAATATTCAGGGTCTGAGTGCTCGTAAACAGTTAAGAATGTTCGTACAAATTTTCCCCGATTGTTTCTGAAAAATAGTTCTGAGTAGTTGGCATCTTTGTGTTCTACTTAACAGCACTGCAGCCATCAACAAAATCACTGCCATTATTATTAGAGCATAAAGGGTGGTAACAAAGATATCAATGTTTCATTCTTTCTGTCCCATTCTTTGTTTTGAACAAAAACAAAAAAAGTTTTGTCATCATCTTAATCTTTTACTCCCCACACTCCTTTCACCTCCTGTCCTCTTGCCTTAATGTGGGCTGCTCCTGGTTAATCATTTTGATTAGTGTTTCAAAATATGAAAAGTAAAAGGTTTGTCTTCACATTTTGTTTCCAGTCCACAAAACGGGAGCAAACTACCCAGACACCTTCTTGACGTCTAGTCCCTCTCAGCACTACCACACTCTGTCTCCGTCCGCAGTGCGAGCTAATCTTTTTGGGGGCTACGTTCACGCCACCACGCACCCTGTCTGCGCTCAACTGATTTCCTACTGCAGCAAGCTGACTTCTGATGCTGTGTTCAGGTGTGTCAAGTTTTGCGACAATGTCATCAGTGTGCATGGTAAAAGGTCTTCTTGGTGATGCGTGAGCTGTTGAGTTTGTAGATGTTGACAAGCTGATTATGCCTAAGAGAAAAATCAGGTACAGTGTCCTTTTCGTTGAGTACAGTACAAAGCTGTCACTATGTGAGTGTTTTATGACAATACTATCGCCTAGCTATTGTTGTTCATTTAAAAGAAATAGGGAGATGTGTTTTAGTGGGGTTAAATCTCTCCGTGACTGATGACTCCCAAGAGTGTAACCCACTTCTGTCAGGAGTGTAGAAAGTCTCCTTTATTTATTTATTTTTTTTTTTTTAAATTCTTTTTTGATGCCATGAGATCTGTGCTGGGAAGGGATTAAGTCAACATCCTTTGGTAACTTAAAACGTAGTCATCTGATGTAAAAAGTGTTGCTGTTACTGTTGTTAGTTTGCTTCTGTTAGATGACTGAGGATTAACCTGCTTAGTGCTGTTTCGTATCTTGCCCCCTGCTGCGTTCTTATGCATGATGAGCTGTCCATCATGTGGATTTATATTTTGTATTTTAATGAAGCTTTTAAGATCTTTCTAAGTATAAGCAGCAGGTATTATGAAAGTGGGCTAATCCACTGTAGTGATTTTAAGTGTTACTTTTAACAGTTCATTTTATTAACTAGCTTTGAGTTGTGATTATCAGTGAAAGTGATGTAACTCCCCTTCCCCTTCCCCCCCCCCCCCCCCCCCCCCCCCCACAATCCCTTTAGAATTTTCTGAAGTGTTTGTCCTTTTCTTATTGATGCTTTGAACTTAGGGCTACAAGTAACATCAAGTACATTATAGAAGGGTTCGCATTCAAATTGTTGATGTTCAGCGGCAGAGCTGATGGTCGTGAGTGGGAACCACTTGCGGCGGGGATGTTTGTAGCTCAGTGGCCTCTCTGTCCACTCATTACTAAGGGGTACCAGGTGCAGTTCAGGCTGCAGGTGGAGAGAGTTATTTTAAGCCTTCCATAGTGCCTTGCCATGATAGTGAATACTTATAGCTTGTAATCTATGGAACCCTAACCTCTCATACAGCTACAATAACAAAGGGGAAGTTAAAAAAAAACGTGGAGGCAAGATTTTTGTCAAGGCCTTTCAGTACTAGTGTGAATGAAAGTCTTTGGAAAAAGATAAATCCTTTCTATTGAAACAGGAAAAAAAAGACAAGCAGATAAGAAAAATGATAAAACCAAACAATCTACTGTTGTAACAGAAATGTAAAATTTGTTCAGTCACAGTGGGCTGCATGTAAAAAAAAAAGTTGAAAATTTGTAGTCAAAACCCGATATATCGTATCACTTGCTGTGCTCTGTCTCCCAATCGAAATCAGTGATGTTCTACTTTACGTCGTTCTTTATAACCTTGTGTGTATGAAGGAATTTATTCTTTGAAATTCCTGACTGATGTTGTTGCGTATTTGTGTTGCTGACATATCTGACTGATGATGAGGCAGGACATACTGAACTTTACCGTGCCTGAAGTGCCTGATCTCCGAGTTAGACCCACTGATTTGAAGGGAGTGTTTTATTGATGGGAATCGGCGCTTCACAGTTGTTACCTGGTTGTGAGAAAATTTGAGTTTGAATAGAGGAAATTATATTGACTCTACCTGTGCGGTGTCGAAGTTCATGATGTAAATTCATTTCTCTGTTCTGCTCAGTTTTTGAAGGCAAGATCTCAAGTTTTGTTGTGTTTTTTTGTGACTTGTACATTTTGTTCAGGGCTGCTAAAAGATGTTGATGAATGCTGTTTTGTCCGCGAAAAGTGCAAATGTAAGTAAGTGAACTGTTACCAAGATACTAAAGTCTTGGACTCCCTATTGTTAAACAATGGAAACCTCACCATAAGGACCACCAGAATTCCTTAAAAAGTGGAGCTTAGGTGGCTGTCAACCATTACCAGTGTTTCAGGTTTGTCTTTTTTTGGCAGATTTTAGATTTCAGATTATCTGCCGTTTTCTTTCTTATATCAGCAACTCGTTTGCATTTTTTTTTCTTAACTTGTATCAGTAATTTGGGAGTGGTAAAAGGAGAGAGGAAAAATTTGAAAAGAGATGAAAAATATCAGCAAAAAAAAAAAAGGTTGCGCACACAGATGTTGTGATGGCATTACAGGATTTCCTATGCATATCCATTAGACTGTTTCCTTTCAGGATGATTATACAGTGCTGTGCTTGACACACAGTCTCACCAGTCCTCTACCTTTCAGTCTTTTGTCACGACATGATGACTGTTCTTTACATCAAATGATGGACAGCCATGGTCTTATTATTAAATCAGAAGTCTTAATTTGAAGGCAAATCTAGATGTAGAAAAGGCAAAGAGGAAAATGTTCTAGGAAAGGGAGGGGGGGGAGCCCTGGGGAGGGGGGGGGGGGGGCCCCTAGCCTTCACTCACCCCCCTCCCCCACCTTCATAGGAGTCTTCAGAGGGATAGAGTGGGAAGTTATAAAGGTTTTTTCTGTTGCAGGTAGAGACATACTTTTGAGTTGAGGCTCTTTTTGAAGTTCTAGGGATATTACATGAGAGTTTATCAAGATTTTTTTTTCTTAAAAGCTTTCCCACCTGCTTTACCATGGATAGGTTTTTTTTTTTTTTTTTTTTTTTTTTTTTTTTTTTTCATCATGTCTTCCCGACAATGGTCCAACAGCAATGTGTCATTTCTTACAGGAATACCTACTCAATGACATTTCGTTTTTTTGTTAATTGACATTTTTACGATGCAGTATTCTGCTGTAGCCTTTTTTAAATGACGTTTGAAGCCTTTATAGGATTTAGAATTTCTGTATTTGACACTGGCAAAGTGAACAGGTTTGTTGAGCATGAAGAGATTCGAGAGAAAACACACCAGTTGTGCTGATTTGATTAGTTGTGGTAAATGAAAGTATTCATCGTTCATGTGTGAGATTACGTCTCATTTATACTAGCATTACATTGTTAGTCACAATGCTCATACTTTTAGTAATGACAAATTTCTGTTTTTAATCATGTTCAAATTATTGGCAGTTCATTGCAAAAATGAACAAAGTGTATGCAAATTCGAATGGAGTTGAAGGGAGAGGATGAATAGATAAGGTTGGGGGAGAAGAGGGAGGGAGTGGGGAGGGGTGGGGGGTGAAGGAAGGGAAGGGAGGGGAGGACTGAAGCTTGGAAGATAGGTGTAGCTTATGTGTGATGCGTCATGCAGGAAGTGGAATGGGGGAAGGGAGAAAATCCTGGTGAGAAGTCATATATACATGGTGACTTCATTCCAAATTCACAGATTGTCTCCTTGCCATTTGATTTGTTGCCGTTATTGTCGCTTTCTAATGTTTGAAATTCAGTTATGTTCCCAGTGTATCAGCCATGCCAGAGAAAAGTTTTTTGTAGGGATAGTACAGATCCACATCCTTATTGATTGAGTGTGCCTCAGAAGGCTGTTAGCTTCTTCTTTTCTTTTACTGAATGGTTTTTACTGTCAGCACAAGTGCCTTGGAACCGTGTGAGATCATTTCATTTATTTAATTTTTCTTCTTTTTTCTTTTCTTCTTCTGCGTACGTAGGCTGATACTGCAGTGGACACTCCCTGTGTAGTCAGGCAAGGAATCCCATCTACCTAACAAAGGGAGTGGAATTTTGTGTGTAGGACCGTTTTTCTTTTTTAATTCCGCCATTAAGGCAGCCATACTCCAGCTTCCGGGAAATTTCATTGAATGATCCCTTTATGTTATTAGCACAAAGTACTTTTTATAGCTCCAGGCTCTCTCAGGTTCTTACACCAGTTTTCGTATTCCACATATTTCAAAAAGCTGCAATGCAGTTTGCCTTGAAACAATTGTGTTCAAGCAGAAGATAAATGCTAGCAAACTTCATCAAGGGAGTGAACTTGGAAACTAAACCTAGCTGATCAAGAGGGAGTAATCTCTTCATGTGCTGTCTCAGAATTCTTCATTTTTATATGAAAATGATACAGTAGTGGTGAAAATGTGTTAGGTCCAGGTTGGTGACCTCGAGAAGAGCCACGTGAAGCATGGATATTGAGGGTGGTATAACATAAGACAAATGCCCTGCGTGGTATGCATGTTGTGGATTTGAATCTTGGATCCATTCGAGAGTCCCTCTTTCATCAACACATCAAGGCGTTTCATCATCAAAAGCATGAGAGAAAAGCAAAAAAATTGTTTCTCATTTAGCAGTTTTTGATCGATGTTGATCGGTGTCGCATCAAATGACCAACTAGATAACTGCTTGTAGCGCTGAATTGAGAGGAAAAGGACTACAATTGAAGGCCATGTGATGTTAATGTAGTAACTTTAGAGAAGTGTATGTTTACAGAGACTGAATATAATTCTGCACTGCCCAAAACATTCTGCCGAGCAGATCATGATCTGGACAACATCGACGGCAGTGGACACAAAGTTTAATGATAGCCTGGAGGACCTGTTGATAATGGGAGATGTCATCCCTGAGATGCTGAAGTTGACACTAGAGGGAAACAGAGAAAAAGAATATAGGACTTATCCAGACAGTTTTATTGGATGATTGTGATGAAAGTTGTGGTTGATTGTTAAAGTGTAAGCAGTTGAGGTTATAGGTCTAAGGGGAAATATTAGGTCCGTTTGAAGACCTGTTATAGTGTGACAGGTACATGGGAACAATAAATGCAGTAAACTTCTTGCCTTGAGCATGAGAATCTTCTTCTTTTTGGAGGAGAGGTCTCCCTCTTTTAGGATCTCCCTCATTTTGGAAGAAATCCTGTGAAAGTAATGTAGAAGATTGTTTCTTTGAGAGTTCTTGTGTCTTTGGGAGTTCCCAGCATATTCTTATACTTTCATTCTTTCTCTGTATCCTATTCTCAAATGTCTTTCTATGACTAAAAAAGGAGCTTGTCATTTTGTATTGTTTGAGATTAACAGTCAACTGATGGTGTCTGGGGGCGATTGAGTTGTCTCCTCCACCATATGCTATTATCTGTTAATACTGAATATTTGGCTTTCTTCATTGTTTAAATGTTATTTGAGAACTCCCTTTTTAAAAAAAAACTTTTTTTTCGTTGATTTCCTTAAAGTGGGTATGTCATATGGGCATCGTCTTCCAAAGCCTGTATCTCAGAGTAAACATATATCTCATTTACATTGTTTTTCTCTGTTAGATGTGTCAGTTAAAAGTGTGTTCAGATCATGAAGAAAATTTGACCTAAGGTTAAGGAGCTAATGATTTTGCAGTGGAAGTCGACATACTTTAGGATAAGTTTATTCATGGTGAATATACCCTTGCATGTAGATCAGTCCTATAAGCATAATTGATATAGCTACCAGTCATTAGTAAATTTGAAATGAAATTATTACAAGCCTCAAATTGAAAGGCTTTCTTCAGCGTTTTACAGATTTGGAGGAAAAAAGACACTTGGAAGGAAGGTCTCTCAAAAAGGGAAAAAAAAAAAAAAAAAAATACATTGTTGCAGATCCACATATTCTATTGTGAACACTGTGTTCTGTGGACTTGTGCCATTTACTTGGCGTAATTGACTGTGCCATGTCAGTTAATGCAAACAGCGTCCAGTTTGCATGCTCAGTCTGGAGAACATTCACAGTTAAGGTTATAAGTAAGAAAGCTACATACAGTCTCCACATTACCGGAGTACTGCACACTTATGGTTCTGTTCCCTCATTCTTTTGCCAGACGCTAAGAAGAGGCTTTTGCTTTGATCTGCTAAGCACACTTTGTGGGTTCCGACAGTGCTCGGCTGATTCAGTCCTCCTTCCCATGGGTAACATTACGCCTTTTTGCGGTGTCTGTTGGCTTGAGTTGTATTAACAATTCTCTTCTATTTTTATCTTGGGACCATTCATTTGTCACTGTTTTGTCATGCACATTTTTTTTCATGTAACATTCCGACAGCCTTTTTTTTTTTTTTTTTTTTTAGCATGAAACAAGCTGAAATTGAATGTTAAACTTTCTTACCTTAAAAAAAAACTGCACAAAAAAAGAGGTAGATTTAAAAAGACACACAAAGCTTTGCATAAATATCCATTTTTTAAAAAAATGCTGTTAGTGTGTATATGTATCCGTTTTAAGTGCTGTTGATGTTTAAAACAGATCAGTGTGGTCATTTACCTGATCAGTTTTGAAAGCATCCGTAACATTGATGTCACTCACCAAGTACTAGTTGTCGCATATATCCATCAGAAATTTCAAGAGAGGGTAAATGCGGTACTTTCCTACTTGTAAGCTATGAAGATTTTGAAGGTATTGAGTTGAATTGAAATTTTGTAAATGTGGCCACTTCTGCAATAGCCATTTTCTTGAAGCATGCAAGTGTTCAGAGCCTCTGAGAGAGGGAGGAGAGGAAACCTACCCTTTCAAAAGGGTGCTTGTCAGAAGTTATGAATTGGATGGTTTGTCAGTTCTGTCTTGGTATTCCTGATAAATCCCGTTTCTCTCAAGAAACATTTTATTCATTCCTCTAGTTTTGAAAATTCAGTGGCAAGAAGCAGTGATGAAGAAACTAGAGTTGTATAATATGATAGGGTTTTGAAATTTCCGATCATGCTGATGATAAGATGAGCTGTTGATACTCGCAACAAGCATGTCACATTATGTATGTGAATGTATGTGTGTATACGTGTGCATGTTCTCAAGAAGAGCAATTGTTGATCATGTCAGCTAGTCAAGGTGCAAGCTGCTGTTGTATGCAATGTTGTTTTATTCTTTTTCTACCCCTGTGAGGTAAAGGGGTCTCTTTCCCCACCTTTCGGAAATTTCATGCTAGATATTTCCACATTTGTATTGCTTACTTTACTTTGGCTTTCCTATCTTTCTTTAGAAACCCATTCATCATTAATCTTTTGTTGCTGTCGTAACAGCATGTGCAAGTTAAGGCTTTGTACATTTGATGAGGTGACAAGATTTGAAAGACTAGAACTGGGCCTGAGGTGTCTCCATTCTTCTGCTGTGTTACTAGCCCATTGGGTGTACATGTTTCGTTTTATGAATTACAAGACGGACTTCACTTTTCCTTGTGGCGACGGTCCTAATATGTGACCCTGTCCGGTCAGCTCACTTTGATAACTTCCACTTTTTCTGTTTGCCCATTTCAGAGATATTTGTATTTACAAGGGGTGCAGGAAAGAGATCAGAGTTTGAAAGAGTGACAGGGAATGGGAGTAGGGTGAATCTTCACAAGTGTGAACTGATGGAGGAGGCAACATTTGTGTACATCAGACTAACTTCCAGAAACTGCACATTGTTTTCACTGTTTTCTTTTTTGGATGCATAGAACATTAAAAAAAAACAACAACAAAAAAAAGAGAGACCTTTAATGCAGAAGGGAGTACACTGTTTATGTATCCTGGGATAATCATGTAGATTGGGACTAAAAAATTTAAAGAAAATATGTGCAAGGTTTGCGACTCCTTATTTGATATATTTCATAAATGTTGACTGGCTTTAATTCCTTTGTATGCTTTTTTTTTTTTTTCCCCTGCCATGTGTCTATTCAGCAGAGGTGGGGAGATAGATGGGGGCTACCTAAAGTGAAATTTATGGAATATGTATATTTTCATCCTTCATGCTGTCATTACAAAACTGCACTCTCTTTTGCTACTTACCTTTTCCAAAGAAGAAACCTGTTGTGAAGTGAAGAAATGGGTGATTGGGAGAGGGATATGTTGGGGAAGACTTGATTCCATGAAAATTTAAAACAAACGTCGAATACTTTTCAGGCATGTAAAGTACTTTTTGGTCTTGTTTCCCCCCTTCCCCCTCCAGCTGATTTCCACTGTTTTGGCTGCTTGAAATTTTGGAATGCCATCCCCACTCTGTCATTTTTTTTTTTGCCTCTGATAATGTGAAATCTGAATGAAAACTTGTTCAAAACGTATTTGAAAGCAGCAAATCTGTTATTGTGCAATGTGAAACAGGTGCTGTAAAGCACTGCTTGCTTTTTTTTCTTTCCCCTTTCATCCATTGCACTGAGTTGTCATGCTTGACCTTGGCAAGGATGGACTGCATTATCGTTGACGTTTTTTGCAGAATCCAAAGCTGGAGCATTATAACTTCTGCTCTGAGATGGTTTTATCAGTAGATGTCAGCACTGTGTTGGGAACAGCGTAGTGTCATAGTTTTATAGAGACCCACAGAGTACTGTCCATTGAATGTAGCAAGACAAAAATTCAATACTGTTTTATTTAAGAGGACATTTTAATTATCTTATGCAATGTGTTTAAAACCCATCCAAAATGGTAATTTTGTAAACTTAGAAAGGTGGTGTCAATTATGAAGTACTTCAAAACCAGTGAGAGAGATGGCGACTCATGTGTTCCCTTCGAAGTACTTCAAAACCAGGTGAGAGAGATGGGCGACTCATGTGTTTTCCTTCTTTAGTAGATTTGAGCCTCATTGGCGCTAAAATTTTGCAAGAGCATAGGCAAAAGTGATTCACATTTAATTTACAGTTGGTGCAGAAGTGATTTGTGTGTTTTTACATTCAGAAAAACATGATATCATACTATATACCGTTTGTGGTGTATCTGAACATTCTGGTCAGTCATTCTGTGAGTTTTGTGTAGCGTTAAAAGAGGCGATCTTGTTCTGAAAGAAAAGTCCTGGAAAAATACAGAGGTTTTGTGGTTAACTACAGTAGCTGTTAAACTGATGTAATGCATGGGTGCTACTGTGCCGGTTATGTGCCAGAATGCCAGATTTTAATTATAATGGCTGGTGCTGGCAATGCCGATTTTTGTTTGTTTGTTTTTAAATCTAAGGAGCAATGAATTTTCAATGAGTGGTTTAAATCAGATGGGAGTTCCACTGTTCATTTCAATTCCACTCGAACTTTTTAATGTGCCTGTTCTTGCTCTTCCATGCTGGGGATACAAAGTGTTCCACTTCCTCCATGTTGACTAGACAACGCAGACAAATGCACATGTGAAAGAAAGTTTATGCTCAGCACGCTAGTGTGACAGCGGAACAATGGTTACAGTGCTGTTTTTGACAAAAGGTGATGTCTCAAGGCTATATGAGGTGGAGAAAGGCATGCTAAATTGAATGGCTGATGGGAAAAGGGTTCAAATGGCAAAACATTTTGCCTTTGGCTTTAGAGGATGAAATGCCAGGGGTGGCTTTCTCAGTTTCTGTTCGGTTTGTTTGAAGACTTCAGACGATTTCAAGTAGTGACAGCAAATTTGACAGTGTCCATTTCTCTTGTGTGGCAATTTCAAATTGAATGCCAAGACTGCATCTGTGGAGTAGCTGTATTGTGGTTTCTTATGCCAAGTACATCTGCAGTCATCTGCCAAAAATACATTCATATGATAAATCTAGTGTTCAAGGACTTTCAAGTCAAGAGTCCAATTCAAAGTGACTTTTGAAGACAGTCTCGAGTCATGAGTCTAATTCAAAGTGACGTTTGAAGACAGTCTCGAGTCCCAGTTCACTTCAGAATACAATCTACAGTGCACAGGAGATTAAAAGGTGTAAAGATATGCCTTGATTAAATTTGAAACAAAAAAATTACACGAAAAAAAGTGATCTTCAATTTTCTTCAAGGAAATTGCATTTTAGTTGTGTTTTATTTATGAACTTTAAGCTTCAATTTCAGGCCTGATTTTCCCCGTCGCATTCAATGAGAGCCTTTCATTTGCCTTCTAAAATGTGTTTTTTCTTTCAGTTCCAGGGGGTGTCCCCCTTAACCCCCCAACCAGGGCGCTGCCTCTGTACCCTGACAGGGCCTGGGTGGCTCCTGGACCCCTGCCTTTCAGGTTTTTACAGATCTACCAGTAGCACCCATGCATATTGTGAGCAATCGGTTTTGCCCACTTGGTATTTTGATTTGACTGAATATGGGATAAGATGGTAGGACTGTGCCTTATTTATGTAAACTAAGGATCCCATGGCAGTCTTTTTTGTCATTTTTGAATCTGTATAAAAAGTTTTGATATTGTTGTGCATACCTTTTTTTTATCTTGATTAGAATCGGTATAAAGTACGTATTTTGAATCATACTGCCATGGTGGTTACCACGCTTGTGTTCAATTAACTGCAAAGCAATACGCTGGATTGTACATGGAGGAAAGATTGGGGAGCAGTTTTTTTTCCACCACATGTGTTCAGCCGAATGAAAATTAACACCATTTATTGTAAATAGAGTCCCAGTTCATTGTACATATGATTTTCAAATGACTGGAACAAACGTGTATGTTTTTTTTTATGTGGCTGATGGTAGCGTGGAATTCGGTTTGTTTTGCTCTGCTTTAGTTGAGTGCGTTCATTTTTTCTTGGTGATGCTTGTCTTGAGGTTTTTTTTTTTTTTTTTTTTTTAAACCAGCAGGGAGAACAAGTACTGATAAACCTTTGTTCATGGAGTTTACCAAAGCTTTTTCTTCCTTTTTTTTTAAAGTAACAGGACAAGAGTTTCACTTGTTCTGTTGATATAAACCATAGGTTGTGCCTAGCTTGACTCTGTTCCAACTTGTTGCATATTGGTCAGAAGCCCTCTGTAGAGGTGCTTTTGTTTTGTCGTTCGTTCAGTGTGTGTGTTTAGTGCCTTTCTTATCACATGTTGGAGAATTGGGCCAATATGTTACAGCTCTGCATGTTTCCATGCAGTGGTTTTAGGCGAGGACGGCAATGTGTGTACATAATTTGTAGCAAGATGACCATCAGTGGCTGCACCTAGATTTAATATTTGTTGCCGTCTCTACAGTATGACCAAGTAAGCTTTTTGTTGTTCCGTTTTGAAGATGATAGTTTCTGTGTGCTGTGGGCATAAATATTTGGTGTTGCAAGTGGAGTCATTTGGAAAAAAAATATATATGACAGAACCGGTACTTTATGATAGACTATTATTCCGCTCCCCCGCCCCAATAATATTCTGAAGTATGAAGTATTGTGTACAAGGTGTGAAATGTTCAGTTCACCAACACTGAGAATTGTGGAACTGGTATGCTTAGCCTGTTGTTTATGTGCGATGAAACATGTGTGCCTGAACTTAAGTGCCTGGTGACCAAAGAGATTTGGGCAAATTAAACCAGCAGTGGTGAGGAGGTATTCGTATCCTGAAATTAGATTCAGTCAACAGATTTAAAGAAAAGACTATCCCACCTGTAATTTTTTGTACCTGTGACGATTTCTTTGTAAACTTTAGAGATATGTGGATCACTTGGGTGTATGTGTGGAGACTTGGTGTGAACAAAAAAAAAAAAAAAAAAAAAAAGGCAATGATGAAGACAAAAGGCCCTTTGTATGATTGTGATTTGTGTGCATGTTGAAAATGAACTTGTGAAATGTAGTTTTTGATGATAAAAAATGCAATGTACCGACTCTTATGTAATTTTTTTTTGCTGTCCCATCTTCAGTGGCATTGCCCTCATTCTGCAGCCGCCCCAACCCTCCTTCCTGTTTGCTATGTAATGAACACAGTTATGTGTCCCTGTCAGCTTAAGAAATACTGGATCCCCTTACCCTTGCCATCTAATGAACACTGTAATCATTTGTCACCTAAAGAACAGTTATCTGTCCCTGAGAATGTAAGAAAAATACAGATACAGATTTCCTTAGTGCCCCCCCCCCCCCCCCCCCCCCCCTGCTATCTTTGAATGAAATTCTCTGTCCCTGCGAGTTTAAGAAATACAGGATCCACTCAACACCACCCCCCCCCCCCCCCCCCACCCATTTGTCACCTAAAGAACACGGTTATCTGTCCCCAAGTGCATACTAAATACAGATCCCTTTAACCCCATCCTTGCCATCCAGTGAACGAAGTTCTCTGTCCCTGAGAGCATAAACAATACAGGATCCCCTTAACCCCCCCCTTGCCATCCAGTGAACGAAGTTCTCTGTCCCTGAGAGCATAAACAATACAGGATCCCCTTAACCCCACCCTTGCCATCCAGTGAACGAAGTTCTCTGTCCCTGAGAGCATAAACAATACAGGATTCCCTTGACCCCACCCTTTACGTCTAATGAAAGTGGAAATCTGTCCCCGAGAGGGGTTCGTCAGAGATGAACAAGGGCTGGAATCTTGGAACTGTATCTTGTGGCACACTGCTGTGGATATCAGCCTGATGAGATTGTCCCATGTCCGAGTGGAGTTGGCGTAGTATGCTTGCATGCATGCTCTTGCTCGTATGTGGGGGCACACATACTGGCAGGAGTCCAATGTTTGACGTATCAACTATCTGCAAGACGAGAACATGCACACGCACACACACACACACACACACACACACACACACGCATGCATGCACGCACAGACTCCACATCATGATCAGGAGAGATTTCAATAAAGACACATTTTCATATATGTTTTTTTTTTCTTTTCCTTTTTTAATATCCTACTCTGATTTGTTTGCTTCATCGATTTCCTGATGCATATGAATCCAAACACATGATGATCATGATACAATCCAGATGCACTTCGATCAATATACATAATATACTTCACCTGGGTGGGTTGTGTCCAAGACGAGCTCATAGTCAGGTCTTTGACTTGCTTGGAAAGAGGGTAGCTACTACACAGGAAAACGCCACAGCGATATTGCTGTGACTTCTTCAGCAAAATTCAAAATCACTGTGCCCAACAGATATGTTGTGGTTTCACTGGTGCGAAGCTGTGAAATTAACTGAATCCAAAGGACGAAAACAATCTGGAGAGGCTGACTTGTGGAAACAAAATCAGAATTTCAACTCAACTGTAGACTTTATCACTTATTGTTGCCATTACATAGGGGGGGGAAATCCTTCCATGTTTCCCAAACATTTCCCTCCACATTTGCCAAATAAATATGTCTATGAACACTATGTACATGTGCTATTTACATATCGAAATTTGCAAAATTATAGTTTATGTATTATCACAGACTTCCTAAAACAACCGGTGGGAGAAAAAAAAAAAATCACGTACCTGACAATTCAGCCTTCTGATCCCCAAACACTCACACACCAAAGGTGCTTGACAACTTGCCCCTTCAGGGTATTTTTTCTATGTATACTGCATCTTCAATCACCTAATACTTCTCTTTTCTACTCTATTTTCTAACCAAATGTTTTGAACATGCGTGGTTTGTGTGCGTGTGTGTGTGTGTGTGTGTGTGTGTGCATGCGCATTGGCACATGTGTACACACCATTTTGTAGTCGAGTCTGTGATGGCCACTAGAAAATGGCTGAAGGATCGAGTGTGTATTTGAAAAAGGCAGGTAAAATAAAGTGAGCTTTCAGTCAAATATGATACTGACTGACTGGAAGCCTTATTGCAAGCGTGTCTTTTTTTCATGTGTCAAGGCTTTCTTGATATTCATTATGAATAATTAAATCAAATACGGGGGAAAAAAAACCAAACCCATTCTGGTTAAAAACCTTAAAAGACACAGTTCTGGGCAGGCTTTGAGTAAATACCCCTCTTCCTCTCCACCTTCCCCGCCCCACCCCCATCGATTTCTTCTGTACCGTCTTCCTTCAACTATCCATGCTGATACAGAACAGCTGGCAGTTCCTGAATGCAATGACTGCCCCGATTGTCACTGCATCGGCGTAAAAGGATGGAACATCCTGGCTGCTCTATACCCAGGTATGCAGTGAACTGGTGCATTGCCTGTAGTCTTTGGTCCAGAACATACACCTCTTTCCAGAGATGGGAAACTACCTTTAGTATCGCCTATACCCTTCTAGACCAGAATACATATATCCTTCCAGAGATGGGAAACGTATCTTTCTCATGTCAGAATGCAGATTTGGGCGACGTAGTCGCTGAAATCATGTTAAGGGCACCTGACTTGCTGGGATTAGTATTGTAGTCATTCCCCCCTACTCAGCCAGGAAATATCGCTGGCTGCAGGATTCAGCAGCTTCTCCTGAACGACCAGTCATACACAGCGATCTGCCTGAAGAACCATCCCAACCACTTCAGCGTCGTTCCCTGTACCGCATGAACCCGCAACAGCATGAGCATACTACCCCCCCCCCCCCCCCCCATGGCTTACTTTCCAGCTGACTTGGGTGCTAGCGCATCTGCGTGTGTGTGTGTGCACGTGCACACAGGCATACATAGAAGTACCTGAACTATGTCCTTCGCATTTTTTTTTTCTCCCCTTTCACGACCCCATAACATATAATGACTAGCTCCTAAACTATGAATTTCGGATAATGTAAAAATCGAAGGCTGTATGAAATAGCCTGAGTAACAATCCTGGGGTTTAAAAAAAAAAAAAAAAAGCTCTGGCCGTTTTTTATACCCCGGGTATAAAATACAGACAGGCCATTTTATAACCATGCATTTATTCGGGCCTGGCTAACCAAGCTACAACCACTGGCCTACAAACATTTTCTTAGCCCTTTTACAACATGCATATAGTTCAGTATAATAGTGACAGTTATTCTACCTTCTCAATAATACGACCTTTTTTCTCTCGGATCCATTAAACGTCAAAATGTACAGTTAAAAAAAAAAATGCTTAATTTCAAGTGCTAAGATATATTTGACAGACTTGAAATTGTTTCAACTTTAAATTAGATTATTGCTTGATTTGAGTGGGTCTTTTTTCAATACTTGCTCTGGCATGAAAATGAAACTGAATGATCAACTGCTATTCATTTACGATAAATTTCAGTAAGCCTTTTTTTTTTTCATACTGAAATTTTCGTTATGAAACATTTTAACTGTTTCAGACATTTGGCTGGGTAAATAAGTTCTGTAAATACACTCAAGAGCTGTATTTGGAAGAGAAAACAAGCTAACATACGTATCTCTGATCTGCTTACATATCATTGTGCGATATCTCAGTCTGAACGGGTTGGTAAATGTCATGCAGATAATCTCGTTTCCTTTTTCTGGCCAGGCACTCTGTTGAACATGTTCACATTACATGTATTCAAAATAACGAAAACAAAGCGCTTTTGGTATCTTTTGTGCAATCCAGTTTTTACAGTCACCATAAATAGTGTGCACAGAAACCTATATTTCAATTACGCTTAGATCATGTGCACATGAACTTCATAACTAAATTATTCTCGGCTTTCAAAAAAGAGTCTTCCAGTATCGGATGTTAACACTACAGAAGAAAACGAGTATCCAGAAGTCGCATTTGTTTTGTAGTTCAGTATAATACTGACAGTTATTTTACCTTCTCAATAATATGATTGGCCATTCTCAAGACTTGTCCAGTTACTGCCAGTTAAGCATGAACAGCTATAGGAAAGCTCATACAGGCCTACCTAATTCATTTATAATACTTAAAGATTCTGATATATTGGTCGTGAACTCGAACGCATGTACAATGTTGCCACACTCCAGGCCTACACAACAACTCGCTAAAAAAAAGAGACGTTTGGTTGAAATGGTCATGCTGCTGCAGTGTCAGTTTTGTGTATTTTGGAACATCATAGAGGTGGCACTTTTGTTTTAGAGCAATTTATCGCAAGAAGCATTGGCAAAGAACTAATTCATGTGTTAAAAATAATTCTCAAATTGCGGGTTAAGTGGAGAGTCACAGCAGTCTATTCCCTTTCTGAGAATAGGTAATTGTTTACTGGGGTGTATGTGTGTGCGTGCTTGAGAGAATGTGTGAGTTTGTCCCAAACTAAAAACTGGCTGACCTAGGCACGAACATAAAACCTGTCTATTCTTCTCAGTGCTCTAGACAAGTAACATGTGACAAGATTGTCATTCAGTTCACACACACACACACACACACGCACGCTAGACCCAATTAAAAAAAAACTACAGCAAAATGCAAAACACTGGCCAACCTTCAAATACACTGGATACAAAACATTTCCTTTAAAATTGTGCAGATTTGATATTTGTAATCAGCTGGATAAGATAATGTTGCTTATAGCCCAGCCGACAAACTTTGTTAAAAATCTTTCCACTGTAAAATCTCAGATCCGATGAAAAATGTTAACCTCTTTCAAGAACTCAAAGATCGCGTCAGGCGGAACATCTCTGAACAAGGTTTTCATGGAATCTGCTGTAAAATGTTTGTGTCTCACATCGTGCAAATCCCAACACTCTAAAAGAATATGTTTCATTGTGAGGGGCACATGACACGGAATGCACCAAGGAGCTTCTTCACTCTTTAAAAGGTAGGAATGGGTAAAATACGAATGGCCGGTGTGCAGCCGGCACAGAACTGTCTCTTCTTTACGACCACCAGACGAAGACGGGAGGAACTCCTTTAGGTTTGGACGGATCTGAAAGAGTTTTATATCCGTCTGTGTATTCCAATCCTCCTGCCAGAGGTCTTTTACATAAATCGTTAATTTTGGGTTTCAGATCCGAGCAGGGGATAGGTGTGTTTGACAGTTTCTCTCTTGTGGCATTCTTGGCCAAACGATCCACCATTTCGTTCCCTCGATGCCAACATGACCGGGAACCCAAGCCAGAAGAATGTTGTAACCCTCCGCTGTCAACTTGGTAAAAAAAGGTCAAAAAAGTGTAAAAGTTCGGGGTGCTGAAGGTTGCGGCCAGATATAGCCTCCAAAGCCGACAGCGAGTCCGACAAAACCAGAAAGTCCCTCTTTGGAGACTGGGAGATTATTCTTAGTGCCAGAACCAGAGCTGTAAGTTCAGCAGAGTAGGCAGAAGCGTCTGAAGGAATATGTTCTAACAGTATTTGAGAAGGAGCACCAGGGCAGTAGGCTGCACAGGCCACTCCATCTTCAGACTTGGAACCGTCAGTGAAAATTTTCTGATAGGATGGGAGTTTTGAACTCAGCTCAGCATACAACGCCTTGTATGCCAGAGAGCTGGTGGACTCTTTGCGAAAAGCTGCAAGATCAAAACGAATGTCTGGTGTGAAAAAAAAAGGTCCACGGAGGCTCATCTGGAAACTTGGAAAAATCAGACACAACTCCTAGGTCTAGACCTGCATTCCGTGCGTGAGGCTGCATACGAAGGCCAAACGACGGAATACAGGTAGGGTTGTTTTTTTCGAATTTGTTTTGGAACTGAGGGTCAAAGACACAGTCATAGGCAGGGTTTTCTGGTTCAGAGAACAGTCTGATATAGTAGTTCAAAGATAGTTTCAACCTGCGGTTGGACAGTGAGGGTTCACCTGCCTCTGCGTACAGGCTGTACACAGGGGTGGTGCGGAATGCTCCAAGACATAGACGAAGCCCTTGATGGGATAGGGTCTAAGAGTTTGAGGTAAGACGGTCTTGCAGAGCCATACACAGCACAACCATAGTCCAGTTTGGAACGGACCAGGGCTCTGTAGAGGTGCAGCAAAGTTTTCTTTATCAGCGCCCCAGTCAGTGTGTGTGCTACGACCCGCAGAATATTCAGAGCTTTCTGGCAAGAAGTTTTGAGGTTTTTAATATGGCTGAGAAAGTTCAGTTTTTGATCAAAAATAAACCCCCAGAAATTTCGCTTCCTTAACAGCTGGAATGGTGGTCTTATCCAGAAGAATTTCAGGATCAGCAAAAAATTGACGAAAATTGTGAAAATGGATTGACTGGGTTTTTGTACGTGAAAAGGTAAACCCGTTGTCCTCGGCCCTGTTGAATCCTGTTGACACAAAGTTGGAGTCGCCGCTGTACGCTGGCGTAAGAAGCTCCAACTGCGTACAGCGCGAAGTCGTCAACGAACAAAGAAGACTCAGAGCCCTGGCTTACCGATTTCACAATGTCATTGATCTTAATGCTGAAAAGGGCAGGAGAAAGGATGCTCCCCTGAGGCACCCCAAACCTGCCCATGGATGTCCGAGAGTGTGGTGCCAACACGCACCTGGAACTGTCGATCAGCCAGAAAGTTTTCGATAAACATAGGCAGATAGCCACGAAAACCAAGTTTATGCAAATCCATGAGGATCCCTGATTTCCACGTGGTGTCATATGCTTTTTCTAGGTCGAAAAAATAGCGCGACCACATGCTGCTTGTTGACAAAGGCGTTGCGAATGGTGGTTTCTAGACGGATTAAATGGTCAACTGTCGAGTGGTACTTGCGGAACCCGCACTGTTCACTGGCCAAAAGGCCGTCGGTTTCCAGCTTCCACATCAGACGGGAGTTGACCATCTTTTCCATCAGCTTACACAGGCAGCTGGTCAGAGCTATTGGCGATAGTTTGATGGGTTGGTAGGGTCCTTTCCAGGTTTGGGGATTGGAATGATCAGGGCTTTCCGCCAGGAGGGCGGGAAGCACCCTGTGGTCCAGATATGGTTATAGACTTTGAGAAGGGTCTGGAGACACAGCTTTCTGGAAGGTGTTTCAAAACTGATAATGAATGAATGTCATCCAGACCAGGGGCAGAGTCATTGCAGGTTTGCAAAGCTGATTTTAGTTCGCTAATCGAGAAAGGCAGATTGTAAGCTTCAGAGTTCTGATGTGAAATTGTATGAAGATTTCTCTCTAATTTGCTTTTTTCTTAAAAAGGCTGCAGATTTATTTAAAGATGAAGAGTTCTGCTGGATGGTGGAGGCCAACAGATTGGCAACAGCTTGTTTGTCAGTGATCAAAGCATCGGCAAGTTTCAGGTGATGAATGGAGGGGTTGGTGTTCTTCCCTTTGATTTTCTGATGATGTTCCAAACTTTTTTCTTTGAAGTTTTAGATGTCAGTGCGGAGCGGAGCAGAAGTTTCTCCAAGACCGACGTTTACTGATTTTGAAAGTATGTCTCGATTTAGCACGGAGTTTCTGATGGGCTCGGGCGTTAGGACCAGAGGGTCGTTGGTATACCAGACGCTGAGCCCGTTTACGTACTTTTGAGATTTGTTGGCAGTCAGAAATTAAACCAGGGTGTCTTTGGCATTTGGGGTTTGTTTGAGGAAATTGGGAATGGAGGCCTTGGCGCATTTTATGAGGATATTGGAAACCGTTTCTGCGGGATCCGGACTTTGTAGAACTTCCTCTGTGAGTTCCCCACGGACAGTTCCTGCAAAAAGATCCCAGTTCGCCTTGTTGAAATTTAGATGTTCTGGAACAGTGCGGCTTTCAGTTATTTGGATTTTAGATTTTAGAACAATTGGAAAATGGTCACTCCCATGCAGATCGTCAAGTGCCGACCACTCGTATAGTCCAGGACCAGCGAGGGGTCGCACACTGACAGATCCAAACATGAGAGAGCACCCTAGCAGAGTGGAGGAAGGTTGGAGATCCATCATTAAGACAACACAGGTCAAGCTCTGAGAAGACGTTTTCCAGAAGGAGACCTCTAGACGAAGTATCAACGCTACCCCAAAGAGGATTGTGCCCATTGAAATCGCCCAACAGCAAAAAAGGTCGTGGAAGCTCCTCAATCAGGCTGACCAGTTCTTGTCGACTGATGGATACAGAAGGAGGCAGATATAGACAACAAATAGTGACCGTTTTATGCAGAGAGACTCTGGCAGCTAAAGCTTGGAGGGGAGAACTGAGGTAGACAGGGCTAAACAGAAGAGATTGTGGATAAGCAACGACACACACCACCCGTCACTCCAACTGCAGAAGGCTGTGCTGGTTTAGAAAGAACATTGAAACCTGATAAAGAGAAAGATTTGTCAGAGCGTATCAGAGTCTCTTGAAGAGCTAAGACAGCAGGTTTTATATGTTGACAGAGGAGCTGCAGCTCTTCAAAATTAGAGTTCAAACCTCGAATGTTCCAGTGAGATATTGAATCCATGAGGATGGAGAGATGGCAACAGACTTCTCAGTCCATTACTGTCTCATCATCATCCGACTGCAAAGGAGAATATGGATTGCGTGTTTCCAAACTTGAATGTCTTTTCTCTGGACTTTTTTTTTTTTCTTGGAAGCTCCGGAGGCAGATGATGGGCAATCCACCTCAATGACCTCTACACCAGAGGGCTTCCCTGGGATCGTGCCTTGATGAGGCACCGCTTGGGGGCCGCGAGTGCCCTTGGGAGGAACAGGGGGTTTTTTGGGGGGAAGGGGAGCTGTCGAAGCAGAGAGTCTCCCAACCTGTGTCTGCTGGGCAGAATGGGAGGCAGGTTTTACGCCACCACCATGGGAGTTTATCACAGGGGTAGCGGATTTCTTGCCTCCGCTGGGGGCAGATGGTTTCGATTGCAGAGTCTTGGAAAACTAAAGGGTGTCTGTCTGACAGGAGACAGATACTGTAGAAACTTGTTTCACAACCTGAGAATAGGACTTGTTCGGATGCTGCGAACTGCCCAGAACCAACCTTTTTTTGCCTCGTGGAATGGAATCTTTCTTTCCGTCTTCACCCTTTGGATACTACTTTCCTGGCGCCAAACCGGACACTCTCGAGAGGAGGATGGGTGGCCGCCTCCGCAGTTTGCACAACGCGCCGGATGAACGCACGGCATCTCGTGGCTCGGTTGGCAGCAGACGCCACAAATCTCCTCCCCAGAGCATCGATCCCGCACATGGCCAAACCTTCTGGCACCGGAAACAACGCATCGGGGATGGAACATACAGGCTAACCTTGACGTTCAAATAGCCCACCTTGATAGACTGTGGCAGCGAAGGGGTGCAGAAGGTCAGAAAGAGGGTATTTGTTGGCACTCTTTCAGAACCCTTGCGAATTGTGACTCTTCGCACATCCATGACTCCCTGGGATTTCAGTTCGAACCTTATCTCATCCTCCGATACTCCTTTCAAGTCTGGGCAGCGAATGACATTCTGCAAATCTTTGGCAGAGAAACTTTAAATTATCTGGTAATCGAAATATCGGACATTGAAATTTACCAGTTTTCTTTGCACTGAGGCCGGGAAACGGCGGAGGTGGCTAATGTGCCTCGGTGAATGACCTGCAAAGCAGTTCAGTGAAGTTAACACGACAGGGAGTGTTGACCATTCGGTAAAGAATGCTGATCAACCGGACGACTGACGGTTCTGTTTCGTGCGTGCTTGGAGAAGAAGAACAGTGAGCGGTTGATAATTATCAACTGTTTCCATCCTGACATATCGCCCTATGAGACATTAGGCCTATTCTGTTGTTCATGCTTAAGGGTTCTGCTGATTATAAACGGAAAGAAACCGACTTCTCTCTTTCTCCGGTCTCCCCCCCCATCACTGTCCGTCTAACTATGCGTCGTCAGTAAGTGCTTCGCCGAATCCTGCAACTTTCCCCGGGGCAGTGGCCGTCTGCGGCCTTCCTGGCAGTTACCACACACAACAGCCATGTCCGTTTCGTTCCAGATCGATACAACGGCAGATGGCCGGCCCACCAGCCAAAATGACTATCCTTTGGTCATAGTGATTGAGGCATGGCTTTTAACAGACAAATGCTGATCTAATTCACCATCCCCTTCAGTATGGTCTGGGCGAGTGCGGGCAAAACTGGGTCCGCCACGTGCCTTCATAAACAAAAAAGTGACATCACATTGCCCCCTTTGTTCTCTCCCGAGAGGAACCCGTTTTTTCTTCCCCTGCACCGCCCCCCCCCCCCCCCCCCCTTTTTTTCCCCTCTTTAAAAAGAGGTTATTTCAATCATAGATTTGCTTTAATGTGATTTTTGCTCTGGTTTTGGTAAATGATCACAGTGACCCTCTTGTCCATTTTGATGTTTATTTATGTAACTGCATTCCAAAGCTGTTTTCTCTCCATGTGTTCGGGGGTCTACAACAAATGCAACTCGCATGCAACATTACCAGCTTTTTTTCAGTGGTACAATTTCCCTTGTGCATTGAACATGGCTATCAGAAAACAACTGGAACAGTCCACGGAGGAAAACAAAAAACATTTTAAAAATGTGTTATTTGACACGCCCGCTGTCAACAAGAAAGTGCAGAGCCCTTTGCAACACTGGGCTTTTGAAAATGGAATGAATATCCGTGAATCTCTCACCCATTCATGCTAAATATGTGGACACACACGTATGTACAATGCTATAACAGCAGGATATGTACATGTTAAAAGCAAACATACTACTGACCCGGTGACCGATTCCAAGAATCGTTCTACAGTGACCTTGGTGGAAGCAAAAGCGTTCGTTAATACAATCCCACAAATCAAACTGTTCTACAGTAAAGAACGCAGTCGTATAGACGACGCTCGGACAAATACGTGCCGTTCTCTCTCAACACACTGAGAAACGGGGCATTACTGTCTAAATTTAAGATAAATGCGGCCAACCTTTATTACGCAGTTTAGTTTGCATTATAGCAATTAAGACAGTGCCAGTTTTAAAAAAAAAATATAGAAGTTACCAGTGGATCTCTTTCTTCTTCTTCTTCTTCTTCTCTTTGCTATCACTCCAATGTCCACTCTCTCTGTGCTCTTCATGCTAAACCGATTAAACACACCGTTCCAGACAGTGAGCGCTCGGAACTGAAACGATTCAGCACCACAGGGAGGTAACACCGTTACTAAGAAGATGAAACTTGCTGGAAAGAAGACGCGACAATCTTTTAAGCAGAAGATAACACTTTTCCAGAAGAATCTGAAGCGAATGGAGAAGGAGGAGGAGCTCGCAGCCACAAACCACACCTGACGTGGATCGTGGCAATGGAACTCGTGACCAGCGGGTTCAACCACAGCAAGACAAAAGATGAATAGGAATCCTGTACGGGAAAACCCGGAAAAAGATTGCCAGAGAGCGCTGTTAGCGAGCTGAGAAAAGAGCAGAGCCTCCTAGCTTGTGTTATTACAGTCCAGCCGACCACCAGGGCCCTGAGCCACCGAGGACTGCCCTCTTCAGTCCTACATGCGAAGAGGAAAGGAAGGAAGGAGGGAAGGAAAAATGAAAGTGTGTTGGTCTTGACCCAACAAAGTTTGGGTACGCCGCCATCTCCAGATTCCTTCCCCTGAATCGCCGGGAGCTCTTAACACGAGTCCAGGACATCGTAGTGCCGTCTCTCTTCATAGCGATACAACGTGAAGCACCGAGGTCCCTCTCTAAGCCGTCTGCGACAGGTTGGTTGGTACTCATGCCATGATTGTTGGCTGCGTTGACTACAACCACCTCATGAACGTGTACACACACTTCGAACTTGGTTGGTTCAGCTAACTGTAATACACATCGAGGTAGGGATACATGGCAGCGGGGGCTGAACGGGCTTCAGAGCACCTGCAAAAGGCGTGGCCAGCCAACGCCACTGTGCCCGAACCGGTTCCATCGCCAAGGTCGCGTTGATGCTTCTGGTCAAAGCCCCGTGCAGAGGAGCTTCACCGTTTTTTTTTCGGCCATGAGAGCAGTTCTGCCGAGACTGTGACGTCACTCCTTATACCACGCACAGCCCCTGGAACGTCACCATGCGATCCCCCGTTCGCCACCTGTGAACACCTGCCGCTGAGGAGGAGACCCCACTGCGGACACAGCTGCCCTCCATTAAACAGGGACGTCCGTCTCATCGCTCTCCTACGGCTCCCGTCAAGCCGTCTGGAGACGGATTTTCACCAAAAGCGACTCGTTCAATTTCCGACCGTGCACCCCGTCACCTGCATAGACCGTGCGCGCGTCACTATAAAAAAAAAAAAAAAAAAAAACGATAACTCTTCTTAGACGCACATTAGATAAACTGAAAAAAAAAAAAAAAAAAAAAGAGAGAGAGAGAAAAAAGACAAAATGCGTAAACATCTTTCAAACTTTTCATTTCAGTTCGGCCGGCCACACAAGATCTTTTCAGGGCTGTCATCACATTGGGACAAAGTCCCATCCTACAAAATTATTTACATGTATGAATTAATTAGCACGGTAACTAAACCGCTGACATCCTAAAGGGAAGACAACTGGCCAGTGCTGAGCTCGACGGCCATTCCATTCCATTTTGTGTCTCCATTGCACAAAAAAGGTCAACAATGAATGATAAGCATTTCGACTGAAAAAAAAAACAACCAAAAAAAAAAACCCTCCCATAAGCATGGGGAGAAACAAAAAAAAATGGCAGAATGGACAACCGGTTTCCTCTCTGCACAGTAACTGACTGCTCCTCAGATTATAACACACCAAAAAGCTGGCGCGCTAGAACTTGCAGTCAGAGAAAACTAAACAACTACAAAGACAAGAGAAGGGGATTCACCATTCTTGTTTTCCCCATTCTTTTACATTGACTGACGGGAAGAAAACCCGCCGCCCCCACCAAAGCAATCAAAACAGAGGCAGGAGACAGTTCTTATAACTGCACAGTATTTACCAAAGCTGTCTATGTATATGTCGAAAGTACACACCATGTACTAAACTTATATGTTTATATGGGTATTCGTATGAGTGAAGCAAAAACGTGTCACATTCGAGCCGTGCAATTTTGAAATCAATTTCGATTTCAGTTGTGGAGGAGCAAGTTGGCCTACTTCCTCACCTAATGCATTCTTGTAGGAGTCAGGTTATATCTCATCGTCTGAAAATCGAAACAAAAGCATCCAAAAACCTAAGCCAGTATCGGGAGGATGGGGGAGGGGGGTTGTGAAAAACACCACACACACAAACGCTAAGAACACCATCACCTTTTCAACGTGTGTGCGTGTGTGTACACTTTTTCTTGCAAATCACCTGTTCAACAGGCTACAGTGACCCGTGTTAAAGAAGGAAAAAAAAGGCGAGTGACTACAGGTGCTCGCAATTAATCATCACCAATTTAAGTAGTGTTTATGGTTCAGATTTAAACAGCCGCGAGCACACAGGTGTATTATTTAATCAAATTACAACATCCAAATGTAGAACCAAATCGAAAAGGAAAAAAAAAAAAAAAACGATCAAACGGTGGGGTTACCTGCACCTGCACGTGCCTCCGCCGTGCGAAGAATGCACATTCCAAGCAACATCAATATCACACCGAAAAAACGAATTGAGAACAGTTTGCTGTACATAAAATCGAGGGTTTTTTTTTTTGTTTGTTTGTTTTGTTTTGCACAATGGTCCCACAATATGTTTGGGAAAAATTGACAAACAATTCACAAGTTAGACAGACCAGCTGCTGACCAAGTCGTTTTTGTGTAAGTTTCTTTCCCCCACACCAGTTCGCGTCTACCCTCAAAGCATATCCGATGTAAAGCGACCCCCGCTAACCAGGCCCAGACACAGTGTACCGACGATCGCAAGACAAACACGAAATGTGAATGGAAAGCGCCCCAACGCCAGAACGGTTCCTTCAATAAAGTACAGCGGATTTGATAGAACCTCTCTCTCTCTCTCTCTCTCTCTCTCTCTCTCTCTCTCTCTCTCACACACACACACACACACACACACACACACACACACACACACACACACACACACACACATTAAACTTTGAATTTAAAACATTTGAAAGACGGGAAGAGTGCAGGGCCAGATAAAATTGTAGGGGAAATGCTGAAAAGTTCTAATCATTTAGTAATCGATGTTCTGGTATTGATATTCAATAACTTGTTTCGGAGTGGGTCATTTCCGGTTGAAAGGGCTAAATCTCTCTCTCTCTCTCTCTCTCTCTCACACACACACACACACACACACACACACACACACACAGCCTCACTTTCACCCGACAGACAATTCTGGTGTGACAATGCAATTCAAAGCAACGCACGCAATAAAATGCAGTGCAATTAGTGATGAAGACAACGGACCTGTTATACCCCAATCACTTTCGAAACTCGCACGCGCCGAAGAACCGTCAACAAATAGAAATACGGCCTAAACATAAAAAGGGGACAGAAACAAACAAACAAAAAATAATGACGATGATAATAATAATGATAATAATAAAAGCATAGGTCTTTCAGTTGTGTACGCAGCCGCAAGTGAACTAAGGGACACCAATGACCACAAAGGGAAGTAACAGTTGTGAAGCCGGAGACTCCCAACATTGGCAAGAGATGAAACAGTGAACAAGAAGAGAATATTACACGACACAAAGGACATATGAAATAATGAAGTAAGAGAGACCAGCGGATTTAAGTCCAAAGGACACAGCCACCTAGGCATGATATACTGACCTGGGAGATTCCGAAGGCTACAACGAAGCATGAAATAGTAAAGAATAACACAGCACACGAAGTAGACATGAAATGGTGATGTAAACTATACCGAAAGACTCGAGGGGCTTGAAACAGTGAAGCAGGGGATATCGGCGGATACAAGGCAGATACGCACTGGTGAAATTGGCCATACCAAAGGAAAGAAGATAGGAACGAACCAGTGAAACTGGGGATACCTAAGGAAAGAAGATAGAAACGAACCAGTGAAATTGGGGATACCAAAGGAAAGAAGATAGAAACAAGCAGTGAAACAGGGGATACCAAAGGAAAGAAGATAGGAACGAACCAGCGAAATTGGGGATACCAAGGGAAAGAAGACAGGAACAAGTGAAATTGGGGATACCAAAGGAAAGAAGATAGGAACGAACCAGTGAAATTGGGGATACCCAAGGAAAGAAGACAGGAACGAACCAGTGAAATAGGGGATACTAAAGGAAAGAAGATAGGAACGAACCAGTGAAATAGGGGATACCAAAGGAAAGAAGATAGGAACGAACCAGTGAAATAGGGGATACCAAAGGAAAGAAGATAGAAACGAACCAGTGAAAAATGGGGATACCAAAGGCAAGGAGACAGGAACCCGTGAAATTGGGGATACCAAAGGAAAGAAGATAGAAACGAACCAGTGAAATTGGGGATACCAAAGGAAAGAAGATTGAAACGAACCAGCGAAATTGGGGATACCAATGAAAAGAAGATACGAACGAACCAGTGAAATTGGGGATACCAAAGGAAAGAAGATAGGAACGAACCAGTGAAACTGGGGATACCAAAGGAAAGAAGATAGGAACGAACCAGTGAAATTGGGGTTACCAAAGGAAAGAAGATAGGAACGAACCAGTGAAATTGGGGATACCAAGGGAAAGAAGACAGAACCCGTGAAATTGGGGATACCAAAGGAAAGAAGATAGAAACGAACCAGTGAAATTGGGGATACCAAAGGAAAGAAGACAGGAACCAGTGAAATTGGAGATACCAAGGAAAGAAGACAGGAACCAGTGAAACTGGAGATACCAAAGGAAAGAAGATAGGAACGAACCAGTGAAATAGAGGATACCAAAGGTAAGAAGACAGGAACCAGTGAAATAGGGGATACCAAAGGAAAGAAGACAGGAACCAGTGAATTTGGGGATACCAAAGCCGAGGTATGAAACAGTGAAGCTGGGGATATCGAAGAGTACAAAGCAGATGTGTGAAATTGTGAAGCAGGGGATACCCAGGATACAAGGTAGATATGAAATAGTGAACAAAGGGATGGCAAAAGATACAAGGTAGATGTGAAATAGTGAACAAAGGGATGGCAAAGGATACAAGGTAGATATGAAATAGTGAACAAAGGGATGGCAAAGGATACAGGTAGATGTGAAATAGTGAACAAGGGGATACCGTAGGATACAAAGTAGATATGACACATGTAGCAGGGAATGCCAAAATGTACAAAGACGACATGGAATAGTGAAAACAGATGATACCAAAAGATTCAAGGTAATTTATGAAAGAGTGAAGCAGGGGAAGACCCAAAGCAAAGAACTAATGAACTAGCGAAGCTGGGAATGTCAAAAAATACAAGGTGGTCATGAACTAGTGACGCAGGGGGATACCGAAAGGACACAAGAGAGATATGAAACAGTAAAACACAGGATACCACAGGATACAAAGTGAGGTACAAGACGGTGAAACAAAAGGATACCAGCGGATACACGGTATAGCGCGAAAGGATTACGTAGGGGGGGGGGGGGGGGGGGGGGGGGGGGGGGGGGGGGGGGGGGGGTCAAATAATGCAAGCGAGGTACAAAGCAATAGTAGAGAAGATAAAAGATGAAATGAGGTAAGAAAGAACAGAGTGAGGGCTAGCAAGTAAATAAGGAGGGACAGATTAAAAAGATAAGGGACAGCAAAGGACAGAAGGCCAGCGTAAAAACTAATGAAGCGTGAACTAAGGAAAGGGCTCAGAGGAGGCAAACAATACGATGGGGGACGAAAAAAAAAATGAAAAAAAGACCTCAGAGATCGAAACACATCGACTCCACACCGCTGTCTGTTCTTTTTTTTTTTTTTTAAACGTTTCTTTAATGAACAGATGTGTACATAAACAACTTACTGAACTGGAGCAACAACAAGCAAATGCTTATGATGTGCTCAGTGTTGAAAAATTTAACAACAAACAAAAACACATCGGCGGATTGCATAAACAACATTGACACTTAAGACAGAAAGAAAAATTGTGAATATCAAAAATGGGAAAATTGTCTGTTCGTTCCATTCATTCAGCCGTCTGGTTCACGTGACGTCTGTTCCCTCAAGTACACAGATAAGGAAGAAAAGAACTCACACTGCAGTATTTATTTATAAACCAGCCACTTCCGTGACAACGAAAAACAGCGACAGGCAAGCAATCAACCAGCAGTGGAACCCAACCTACTACATCATCTTCAAGCATCCACTGAGCAAGTGCGCCATATCAAGCAAGACCATCGGGAGCCCCTTTGAAGAACTGCTGACATTCGTGTAAAGAACGCTACGTTTGGTACGGCATTATGCCCTCTGCTAAAACATTCCTCCTTGGAACCCGATGAGGGGAGGGAGAGGCGGATCGAAAAAATAGTGGAAACAAAGAACAGAGAAAGAAACACAGAAACAAAAGATATTGTAAGAAAGAAAGAAGGGGGAGAAAGAGAGAAACAAAGAATGTAAAGAAAAAAAACAAAACAAAAAGAAAGAAAAGAATGTGAGAACGAAAAAAAAAAAAGAAGAAAAAGAAAGACAGAAAAAAAACTACGAGAAAGAAAGACAGAAACAAATGAAAGGAATGTAAGAAAAAAAAGAAAAACAAAGAAAGAAAGAATGAATGAAAAAAAAAAAAAAAAGAAAGAAAAAAAAATGGAAGAAAGAAACAAACAAAAGAAAAAAAAGAAAGGAAGGAACACAAGAAAGAAAGAATGTAAGAATGACAGACAGAAAAGAAATACAGACAGACAGACAAACCCGATGGACTGAGAGCAGTGCAAGAGAGCCAGACCCTGGCACACTGAAGAAACCTGGTGAACAATTCTTCACTGCGGCACACCAAAGACTCGCCATCTTAATCGACCGAGTTAAAGGCAAACTGAGAAGATGCTCCCCTTTCGCCCCCCCCCCCCCCCCCCCCCCCCTTCTCCCTCCACTCCTTTACTTACCCCTTCCTCCACCCTTCTCCCTGCTTCCCTAGCCCTCCCCTCCCCTCCCCTCCCGCCCTGTGTCCGTACCCCTACATCATTCAAATTTCAAACAGCAGCACGGGCTGCGCCGAAGAACCTCAGGCAGGTACGTAGACAAGGTGTGGGACGTGTGCAGGCAGACATCCCCCTTCACCCATGGTCGTCAGTAGGACCCACGAATACAAGAATGACAACGGTAACACCCACCACCACCAACCAAACACTGACCGACAGAGAATCACGAACAAGTAGGGTAACTCTTGCTCCATGATGAAAGAAATTCACACCCATTAGAGAAAAAGCCTGGCCTAGTAGGCAGACACGAACTGACAATTGGATCAAGGGACGCATTCATCAAGAGGGGGGCGGGGGCTGGGGGGGGGGGGGGGGGGGGGGGGAGGGGGGAGGAGGGGAGGTACGGGGAGGGAAAGAAAAGGGAAGGGAAGGAAAGAGCCAAAGGAGGAGGAGAGATGAGATGGGGAGTGTGGAGAGAGAGAGAGAGAGAGAGAGAGAGAGAGAGAGAGAGGACGAGATAAAGGGGCAAAGGAAGAGACAAGGACGGGGGTGGGACGGGATGATAAATTGAGAGCAGTGGTTTATCTTGTTTCAACAATTTTAGCAGGTTTTTTTTTCCCTTTTTTTTTTTTTTTTTTTTTCAGCAGATGATTTTCTGTGTCTGTAGTTTTTCTATACCTCCCCCCCCCCCCCCCCCCCCCTTCATTTTCTCATTTCGATCCAAATGGTTCGTTTTATGTCGGCTTGATACGCATTAATAAATGTTTCCTTTTTTTCTAGGTTTTGTTGACGCATATTTCGACTTTCTTACGATCTAAAACCAACAAAATTGTCAACAGATCCTTCTACACACACACACACACACACACACACACACACACACACACACACACACACTCCTTTCGTTTTCATTTTCATGCTGTTTTCTCAATCATGACTCAAGACTCGCGCAAACACACGCACCTACGCACGCCCGCGCTCGCGCTCACACACACTGACACACAAACCTGGTATACACACACACACACACGCGCGCGCGCGCGCGCACTCCGCTACCCCCACCCTCCACACCAACCCCACCTCCCCTCTCTCTATGTTCGTGCGCAAAGGATGAGAATGGTGGGCGGGGGGGAGGGGGAAATCAGCACAGTCGGAGCATCCCTTATCCGCTTTAGCACAGCCCAGAGAAGCGGGGAGAGTCAGGCAGAACCCTACCTTCCGGAGAAGAACCCCCCCCCCCCCCCCCCCCCTTTCTTTCCGACGACAATGTCCATATACAGAAAACACCACAAATGTCACCGAGCGAGAAAAATCAAACAATAACAAAACAGAAGCTGTGCGGCTTTAAGCCGAGGAAGTAACGCGTGTCTGTGGACGGCACAAGCAAAGGCTGGAGTGAGGAAGAAGAAGAAAGAAGAAGAAGAATCCAGTGAACCGGGTACCACGTGCAAGTAAGTCCCTGTGAGGAACAAACAGAATGCTGGGAAAGACTGGGGGTTTAAAAAACAACAGTGGGAGGGTTAAAGAAAAACCCACCCCCCCCCCCCCCCTCCCCACCACACACACACACTCATACACCATTATCATTTTTTTGTTGTTGTTATCACCAAAGTCCAGCCGACAGGACCTTACCAGGGCTGCCAAACTCACATGGGGAAAAGAAAAGCCACCACCTGAGATTAAACAAAAACGATTGTGAACAAACAAACAAAAAAAAAAAAAAAAAAAAAAAAAAAACAAAATTTCTGAAAACAGACAGACAGAAGCAACTGACGACACGACCGCTGAACTATTGACATCCTCAAAGCCTTCGAGAATAGGCCGCCTGGGAACGCCAGACAAAATTCCTCCCTATCGATCGAGCCCAGATAAAAACAAAAAAAACACACACACACACACACACACACGCACGCACACCGCTTCTTCCGTACGTACCGCGCTCCGCTACAATCACGCTCGGCCTGTCAAAGCCCCAATACAGAAAGGAGCAGACGAGAATCTGCACTCCAGCCGTAGTAATGCCTGTACCGATCCAGCTTACGCACAATACCTCCATGCAGTTTTTGCGCATGATACTGACGACAATGATCTTTATTTCGCTTACTAGAAGAGCCAGCCTGAGGGACGGTTCCCTCCAAAGAACGCATTATGTTGTTCTAGTACGTAGGTGGGGGTCGTCCTATGTATGTATTGCGAAAACGTTTTAGTGCTTGAAATAGAGCGCTTGATGGGAGATGATTAGTGTTGTGGTTCTGCAAGTTACGTTTGACCGCAGCAGTTGTCTCCCTTTAATTGGTTGTCCATGGCACCCTGTCCGTCCGTTGGATGCCGTGTGTGTGTGTGTGTGTGTGTGTGTGTGTGTGTGTGAGTGTTTGTGTGTGTGTGTGTGTGTGTGTGTGTGTGTGTGTGTGGTGTGTGTGAGAGAGAGAGAGAGAGAGAGAGAGAGAGAGAGAGAGAGAGAGAGAGTGAGTGTGAGTTTGAGAACGGATGTCGCAGAGAGAGAGAGAGAGAGAGAGAGAGAGAGAGAGAGAGAGAGATCGCGGATGTCGCACCTTCCAAAATGTTTTGCTGGTGGAGGTGAGGGTGGGGGTGGGGATGGGGGAGGAAGAACTGAGGGGGGACGGGATGGGGGGGGGGGTGGGGCATAACTTGGCATGCTACCGAGAATTGTAACGTGCTTTTGAGCTGCGAGTTTAAGTTACACAACACACACACGAGTTTAAGTTACACACACACACACACACACACACACACGCACGCACTCGTACACACACACACACACACACACACACACACACACACACGACTCACACACACACTGTGAAAAAGCAGTTGCGCCCACCACTTAGCAGCATTCCGTTGAGAACTTGGCCACCCTCAGGCTAATTCAAGCGGTCAACAAGCCGAGCCCCCTCGCTGTTCCCTTTCTTTCACTAAGCAGCCGTGAATGATGTGTCATCGTCTCCGCGTTCCCTTTGTCGACTGTCGATGCAGGATTGAAAACGAACACAGCTTCTGAAGTTTAGCGATGTCTTCCTTGACATGTGGTGTCTCAAATTCAGATTAAAAAAAAAAAAATGCTTCGGTGCCGTATACATGCTTTCTTCCCCTTAGCTCATCCTTCAGGTGTTTGGAATGCACGAAGTTTCAGCTGGCATGCTATTCGTCTCGTGGATCTGTTCTTTCTGTTGCACAGAAATTTTCAAGAGAGGATTACATTAAGGACGACAATTTATTTTTGTTAATTAAAAGATTATCTGATTTTTTTTCTTCTTTGTTTTCTTTTTTTTCTTTATTTTGCATCCATGGTGTGACATTTGTCGGAGTGTGTCGAAGGTGTTTTTTTCGGAGGCACACCACAGCTAAGGACATGTCCGTGAGAGTGAAAGTCCCAAGCGCTTCTTGCCAGAGCTACGACGATTCAAAGGCGTTGGCCACGGAGATAAGGCGGAGGGCGTCCGCGTCTTTGACTTGTGGGCATGGAACAGTCCGTGTCTTTGACTTGACTTGTGGGCATGGAACAGTCCGTGTCTTTGACTTGTGGGACATGGAACAGTCCGTGTCTTTGACTGGACCAGTCCGTGGGCATGGAACAGTCCGTGTCTTTGACTTGTGGGCATGGAACAGTCCGTGTCTTTGACTTGTGGGCATGGGATTGTCCGTGTCTTTGACTTGTGATCATGGAACGGTCCGTGTCTTTAGACTTGTGGGCATGGAGCAGTATTAGGTCGTTCAGACGCTCATCTACACTCGCTCGCTGGCAGCCCTTGACCCTTCGTCTCATGGCCACTAAACATCCGTTCCTTTACTGCGAGGGCGGCACGATCAAGTCGAGCTTCGACAGAGTGGCGTGACGTGTGATAACAGTGACAGCTTCGCTCGGACAAACTATAGAAGTACACAACGATATCTGATAGCGGATGCGGAGTTTTTTCTTCTTGGCCTTGATATCGCAAGCAGGTGACTGCGGCTGTGCACTTTTTAACAGAGCAGTTGACATCAGACTTGAACACGTGCACTCATCCTTTACTTCTTTATCCATGTCCAGACCCTTCGCGCTGGTCAGAAGGCGCTGTTGACATTGGCTGTGCCGTTGGAAAGTCGTGGGAAGGAAAAGGTCTGGATGAGAGGTGGCGAGTTATTCCAGCGCTTTCAGGCGTGACAGCTGCCTACTGTGTCCTGTGACGTGTTTGGGCGTTCAGACTCAACACATTTCCCCCCTTCTTCTTCATTCACGGTTTTTCTTCCTTTTTTGCCCCCCTCCAAATGATTACAGCCGCTCCTTCTCCCCCTAACCCCCAGGAGCGCAATGTCCCTGTGCGGGGAAAATAACCTTGTTTTATGAGCTGTCAACAAAACTTGATGTGGTCCTCCTCACCCCGGTATTTTCCAGTAAATGAAAGCAGCAAAACATCAACCACTGCAGGCGTTTCTCACCACAAATTACCGCGATGCCGGGGAAAAAGCGAGTTGTGACTAAGGATCACAAACGGCGCTCGCGAAATCCATTGCTGGTTTGATGAGTCGTTGAAGAACAGATCAACACATGAGATGTTCGTTAGCTTCTGTTAAAGTATCATATATTATCTTCAAAAAGGCGGAACAAGAACGGCGTGTTCAGAAGCTAGTCCGCTCTATCATGCCATCCAAACGACCATCATAGTCTCTTGATTTCCACAACTATTGAAACCATTATGACTGTTGACAACGTCAGCGGCAATGGGAAATAAATGGCTGCCCACACACTTAGCTGTGCGTGGGAAGAAAGGGATCGAGACAGTCTCTCAGAGGGTCGGCACTGACTTACGCGAGAGAAGGACAAGCCCCCACGGTCAGCTGGATGGACTGGCGTGCATGTTCAAGCGACGAAAGTCGCACTTGATCATGGTCCAGCGTTCTTGAGTACACCCTTGAGTGAACCCCCACCTGTAGATTATGATCACTGCAATGGTGGATAGAAAGAGCTAGCTTCAAATGCAGGCCTACAGATTTTCAGTGATCGGAGGAGCCAGCATGCCAAAGATGAGCCCTTGAGTTTACCAGAGATGCGAGCATGGTGTGAAATCCCTATACAGACCACAGGACCACAGTTACGCATATACAGGCAGACGGATAATCAACAGACAAGCACACATTGAATGCAGTATGTCAAGACCGGAACAATACCCTGCCCTACAGTGCTTTCATCTGCGCGCAGGATAATGGTACAGATGCAAGATGTGGGATGTCAAGAACGAATCAATCATGACAGAACCAACCAAACAGAAGTACTACAGATCTGTCAAATTCTGGAATGGAACAGAAAAACCTGGGAAATTTTCTTCCGCACCATCCTCCCCATCTCTCACTCTGTGACCGTGCTAAAAGTTTTTTTTTTTTGTTTGTTTTTTTTTTTTTTTCCCAGTCCACGATCACAGCCGGTCTGGCTGCAGAAAGCAGCGAACAGCTCTTTGGCTGCCCAGAGAACGTACGATGTTATTTTCAGCACACCAGCTTTAAGTTTAGACTGAAAGAAACTGACACTGGTAAGAGTTACGACAACAGCTCTCCCTTGACCTGGTCGCTGTGCCTTCTCTGACAGCGTTCAAGGCCCAGGTGTAATCTTTTCGTGCAGAAGATACCTGACTGCGATGAGTGTGGACAGGGACAAACAAAATACAGGTTCTGTCTGGCAACAGGTAAAATGCGGAACAACAAGTCCCAAGCTGTGGTTCGTGACAAACGTTATTTTAGACCAGTCTAAATGCAGATAGTTCTAGCTGTAACTTGGCTGCAGCGCTGATGCAGCCTCTGAGTCGGCTGGGTTTTAGGACATGCCGTGAGTTCTCGAAGAGTAAAGTAACTCTCATGTGATGGAAATCTATCTATGGGTTGTTCGAGTTTTGCTTCGAAAGAAATCAATTTGTGGTCAGCTGACCTACGTTTGCATTCTGATTCGTATGCACACATTTCATTCAGTACGACCGTGTTATTCAAGCTCTCAGTACTTTGAAGTTAAATACGTGAATTTTTGAACGAAGATGGCTCAGATCCATTCCCCAAGCTATTCAAAACGGTTCCAAGTATGGTAAACTAACGATCTATCTCGGTCCAGCACGTGTGGGCAGAATTTTGTAGGATGGGTTCTCTCCCTCGTTAAAAGATGGTTCAACCTTTAGTTTATAAGCCAGCGGCCCGCAATTTCTCACCACGATATGTGCAACAAGATCAGATCGCGGGGATGATATGGAGATCATGTCTAGTTACGAAACGAATAGTTTGTTAAAAACAAGAAAGGGAAATAAACATACATACAATCAAACAAAGCAACTAGCACGTGTTACAAAAGACGAAAGGAACATGCAAATACTAGAGACGGAAGTTTGCATACAAACACAGAACACATCAAAATATAAAACACGACATGCTATACCTAACTGTACACTTCATTTAAAAGAAAAAAAATGAGGAGGTATATTCAATGGGGGAGAAAGCCAACGTAAACAAAATTTCACGAGGTCCGTTTCAATTCAAGCAGCCTGCGTCATCCTCCTCGTCCCTTCAAAGCATTGCTCTAACCCCCCCCCCCCCCCCCCCCACCACACACACACACCCTCCTCCGATTCCTCTCTCCTCCCCTCCCCTAACCGCCACACCGTAAATATTTACAAAGGTTCCACCCCAAACTTTCACATAAAATTTCTTCCGTAAAAATACGGTCAGCACAGTTATAATCTTTATGGAAAATCGCTCAAAAAGACCCAAACCTAAAACATGTCTGGTAGCTTTCTTTTTCTTTTTTTTTTTTCTCCGCAACCAAATGAACCGTGTGGTCGATGAAGATGAGGCCGATTTCACGGAAATGTACCCTTTGGTATGATGGAGATTGAGAAGAGGGCATGAGAGAGAGCGAGGATGGGATGGGGGGCGGAAGCATTCAGAATCTTTATCATTGCTTACCTCACCCTGATGTCCAACCGTGAATGCCAGTCCCCCTCGGCTAAAATGTCTTGAACTGTATGACCTCTGCTTCGTAAACCGGGGATGACTTTTAGTGCAACTTCATGCAGCCCTAACACAACACAACGTAAGGTTCCACGATAATGTTCACCGTTTGTTCTTTCTAACTACTGTAGGGCGTCAGACCTTGACGGAAAGAAAATAAAGAAGCTGCTTGTATCACACACACACACACACACACACACACTTCTTTCCCTGACAGCTATCCCGAAGATTAAAATCTACTCAGTGTTCCCAGTCTCTCTCTCTCTCTCTCTCTCTCTCTCTCTCTCTCTCTCTCTCTGCACGTGGAGCACGTGCGCTGCGCACTGCCCACAGCGATGGCAAGTTTAGTCGTGGGAGGCCCGTCACTTGACAGCCGTGTGTCCCGAAATGCAGAAAACTGTTCAACTTCATAGTTTTCCACTCTTCTTCGGTTACGTTATTCATAGTTCTCCATTCATAGTTCTCCATTCTTATTCAGTTTATTCATAGTTTTCCACTCTTCTTCGGTTACATCATTCAAAAAAATAATGTTGTGACTTTTCTTTTTACTCGATGTTAGTGTCTGTTGGCAAATATAATGTGCTCCTCTTCAACCCCCACCCCAACTCCCGTGAAATTTATGTGTGTCTGATAGGCAACGGGTGGGAATGGGGGTGGGGGGTGCATACAATGGTGGTGGTGTGTTTAAATCAGGATTTTGTCTGTGGACTGAATTTCAAACGTGGAATATTGAACTTCTTCAGTTAATCAAGCCAGTGAAAGGTGAAAGCCCTACGCCTCTCCCCCTCCTCATGCTCTCTTATCCCCCCCTCCCCCTTCCCACGGTCCCCCCATATGACATAACGTTAATAATAGTGTCGTTAATCAGCTAATCACGTTGAATAATAGTGTCGTTAATCAGCTAATCACGTTAATGATAGTGTCTTAATCAGCTAATCAATGAATAGCCTCTACAAAGCAGCAACACCATACAAATACCATCAGTACCTTATCCGTTACGGTTCATCTTTAACTATGTAAATTCGTTGGTAAATCAACAACACCACTACCACCACCACCAACAACAACAACAACAACAACAACAATAATAATAATGATAATGATACTGATAATACAATAATGATAATAATAATAATAGTAGTAATTATAATAGTAATAATAATAATGATAGTGATAATAATGATAACAACAATAACAATAATAATGATAATAATAATACACCGCATTAAAAAAAACACATTTAAGTCCTATGTGGGAAGATTTTCTACTGCTTTCCCAGCCCTCCTCTCTCCACTCTTCTTCTCAGATGATGAGGAAAAGCTTTCCTACGAGAAAGGAGAGAAGAGGGGACAAAAGGAAATCCTCCTGACGGCGTTCGATTAAACATACGCAATCGACCAGTGTCTATCTAGAACGCCTCTCCTCCCTCACACTGATCCTAAGGAGTCAAAATGCAGTGAGAACACAAGATTTCCTGCCTACCCCCCCCCCCCCCCCCCCCCCCCCCCCCCCCCTCTTCTGTCAAAACCACCTTACTCGCACCTCATTCATATATATATATATATATATATATATATATATATATATATATATGTGTGTGTGTGTGTGTGTGTGTGTGTGTGTGTGTGTGTGTGTAATCAGAGTTATCAATCTTTGGAATGATTGCAGTCACAATTTTATAGCAGGTACATTTGACAATGACTTGAAAAATCAAACTGACGAAAACCGTGAAGAATCATCAACGCTGCCATTTTGTTTCACGCTCTGATGCCCCGTTACAGAATTCTTCGAATGTTCGCGACGGCGTACGTGCCGTTACACAGACTGAGCGCCAGTTGTGCTACAGAACATTCTGCTACGGCAACGCACTGCGGCTCCAAGAGAAAGATAATCGAGCGAGGGCACGAAGCTTTCTGGATAATTAGAGAACTTCGTTCCGTAAGAGTCACTTGTGTGTTGGAGGTCCTAGTTCGTGAGAATGCACACCGACCCCTGGGTTGTCTGCCCCCCAACGAGACAAAGGTTCGGAGTGTTGACATGAAGGTGGCACACCCGATCCCCTACTCTCTCCACATCTACCTGGAGACCTAACCGTGTGTAGGCCTACAATGTGTTTCCCAGGTACTCATTTCTGCCCCTTTCTTCTGTCGCTGATCTCTCAACAACAACAGCTACAACAAAGAGTGCATACTGCAAAAAACAAAAACAAACACAAACAACAAAAAAAAAACCGATGCTGTCATCTGCTTGAATGCGGAAAAAAGGGGACATGATGATAGGTCATTATTTGCAACAAACTGAACTTCATTTTCCATTTTAGAGTGTACAGGTCGGAGATGGAGGTAGGGGTGAGGAAGAGGATGGAAATCTTACTGGAAAACCGTTCCGATACCCCCCCCCCCCCCCCCCCCCCCCTCTCTCTCTCTCTCTCTCTCTCTCTCTCTCTCTCTCGAATCAGCCTCTTAAGAGACAAATCATCAATGGTTGCGATACTCAACCCTCTAAACAGTGACGGGGCAGTAGTGTTCGTTACGTTTTCAAGCACTAGGTGATGACAGAATGTAAGCGTGTGTTACATCCAGCCACTAAAAAACAGTAAGACGGCATCACTTTTTGTTATCATCTACAACTATTAAGTAGCGACTCCACGGCGAACGTACGGCGACTGTCGTTCAAGCTAAAGCTGAGGTTGGCCGCAGAATTGTTCCACAATTGTCACATCAGCGCCAAGCTGTTCAAGAGGTAACCACATCACATCCATTTGAATACCTAAGTACTACGGAATGCATTGTCTTTTAACACCATTGATTGAGACGCAGTTCTCACATTTAAGTTCATTCATATGATACTGAACAAAAAAACAAAAAAACAAAAATCCCTAACATTTTGTAGAACTGGAACACCATGGTACATTTTTTAACACAGCGACTATCAGAACATCCTGTGGCATTCTTAACTCAACCATGGAGCAACAGGACGAGAACTTTGCCACTGATTTGCCGTTCTTCAGTTCTGTATATTCGTTCGTTAAACACACACAAAAAACACGGATCAGACGGCACCATGCTCTGAACAACAGCAAAAGTCCGTCAGCTCCACCATCCAGTCTTATTCCAGAATGCTCTGATCACTATGTCATTGCAGCCATTCAGCAACGTAGCAATGTTCATGTTTCATTAAGAAAAAAAAAAAAAAAAAAGACGAGGTGGTTTGACTCCACTGCCTGATTTGATGAACACAAATTTCGCGGACAGTTCACAGCCAATTAGCGCCATTTTGTTTGTAGCTGATCGGTAAACACAAACCCCAACTCTCAATTTCTTCAGTGGATGTCGTCCGGGCGGAATTTGCTGGACACAACCCCCATCAATAGTTCTGCCATTCAACGTTACCCATTCCGCTGGACTTTCAGCTGAAAACACACACCCCATGAAAAGTTAGCTAGTACATGTCAACTGTGATGGGATGCTCAAAGTTTGTTTGTTTAAACAGTTGCGTCAGTGACGGGGCTTCTGGTGACTGGCCGAACACAATGTCTATCCACAATTCAGCCAATGAATGCCTTGATGACGTAGTGCTGGTGACCGGAAGTTTTTGAGTCTGAGTGAACATCATCCTACCCAGTGACGGCCCTAAAACACTAGGCTGGCTAGCAACACAACAACAACAACAGCAACAAACAACAACAACAACAAACAAGAAAGAAGTGATTGTCCTTAAGCATGATCTCAACACCACGCTGCTGTCTGGTCCAGAAGTCGCCAAAACGGCACACCCGCTGTCGTCCACGATCGTCGCCGACTCGAGGTGTGGTTCCGGTCTGTCACTGATTGTTATCGTTTGGATGATCAAAGTGCGGTCTTCGTTGCCTTCTCCGATGTTTTCCACTGGTGGTCTGCTTGCTCTGTTGAGAAATACCTGCCTGGCCAACGGACAGGTGGCGTTAAACCTGGTTCAGAAACTGCACGGGCACCAGGCATTCGCGGTTGCTGGCGGAGCGCACGTGCATGAAGCCGTCCATCTCGGGGTTCACTTGGAAGACAATCTGAAAGGCAAACACGAACACGTTGAAACGTCATAGAGTGTCAATATCATGTCCACATAAAAATCGATCTCTTTATGATTCTGTGGCCTTGAAATGACCGGATGACATGTGATTGAGCTCTCCCTCCGGAGGGCGCCACCATGTCCGTGCAATGACTGCCCCCATGGACTTGCCGATACCGGTGACCCCGACGGAACCAAACCAAGGCCACAGACGTGGAGAAGACGTCGAAACTGAGGTCACCATGACAGCAGGGCATGAAGGGCCACAGAATTTAAGACTTTTTTTTAAAATGCTGATCGATGAGAATGAGAATGATGAAGATGATGTTACGGATTTCCATTTCGGTCTGAGCCTGCATGACAGGGCTGTACTCTACGCTATCTTTCATAATCTATCTCGGCGTCAACCAGGCCCGAGAGATACAGACACCTGCAGTGTTGGTTAGCAAATTTAAGCAACACTCTCAGAGATGCATCCATTAAGTGGATGAAACTCGACTGTGTGATCCCAGTCTTCCCAACTGAGCCCATAGCAAACTCAACTCTGGGTAGGAGCCGGTCGGGGCAGAAAAAATCCCACATGACTCTGATGGGAATCGAACCCACGACGTCCCAGCCGGGAGTCCGCGACGCTAACAAACTTCGCCATGGCGACTGGTATTTTTCATTACATTTTAACAGTTTGGTTTGTCATAAGTTCAAAGCATTCCAGAATACTGTCGCTCTTCTATCTATTGTGATGTGGTACCTTTTTGATACGTCACAAACGATTCTCTTTTGAAAGCAAGTATATTTTACTTTCATCTGAATAGTTTGAAACATTGACCGTCTTCCAAAGGTCAGCTTGAACAGTTCAGAACAGATGTTTGCAATGCTGATGACTTTTGAAACTCAGAATCAACCGTCAGAGAAGTACAATCAATACATTAACTGAACTATTCATAAAACCAAGAACATGCTCGGTGTTGCTAATATTGCTAGAAAGACAACACCAACAACCTGTAAACTGAAGTGAATAATTCCACGCCGATTTCTCCGAATGTCAACATGGAATAACTCGATGGAGACTGATTTACCAACAGAATTATTAAGTAGAACAACAAAAAATTGAAAAAAAAAAAAAAAAAAAAGCAGGCTCGTGAACAAACACATATGAACTCAAGACTGACGAGTCAGAGAATGACTGTACCAACTGAACCTATCCGGAGGTTGACTTGAAATAGGAAACGAAAACGATTGTATCAGAAAATTAATTCAAAACCCATTTTCCCGAGGGCCACTTTGATTTACCCATTCATATCCTTTCACACAGCGCCCACAGACTGACATCCACACCAATTACACTGACATTTTACATGATAGTGCAATACCTCAATGCGTCGACATTTCTGTATGATAGCGCAATACCTCAATGTGTTGACATTCTATATGATAGTGCGATACCTCAATGTGTTGAAGTTCTATATGATCGCGCAATACCTCAGTGTGATGACATTCTATATGACAGTGCAATACCTCAATGTGTTGACATTCTATACGATAGTGCAATACCTCAATATGATGACATTCTATATGATAGTGCAATACCTCAATGTGATGACATTCTATATGACAGTGCAATACCTCAATGTGTTGACATTCTATATGATAGTGCGATACCTCAATGTGATGATGACATTCTATATGATAGTGCAATACCTCAGTGTGATGACATTCTATATGATAGTGCAATACCTCAGTATGATGACATTCTATATGATAGTGCAATACCTCAATGTGATGACATTCTATATGATAGTGCAATACCTCAGTGTGATGACGTTCTATATGATAGTGCAATACCTCAGTGTGATGACATTCTATATGATAGTGCAATACCTCAGTGTGATGACATTCTATATGATAGTGCAATACCTCAATGTGTTGACATCCTGGATGATGGTGCAATATCTCGACTGACTCAACATTCTGTATGATTTTGCAATACCTCAACTGACTGACATTCTGAATGACTGTGCGATGCCTAATCAGACTGGCATTCTGGATGATAGTGTAATACCTCAATGAACATTCTGTATGATAGCGCAATACCTCAAGAAATTGACAGCTGTATGATAGTGCAATACCTCAACTGACTAATATTCTGTATGATTGTGCAATACCTCAACACATTCAGATTCTGTATGATAATGCAATACCTCAACAGACTGAGATTCTGTATGATAGTGCAATACCTCAACAGACTGAGATTCGGTATGATAGTGCAATACCTCAAATGATTGACAGCTGTATGATAACGCAATACCTCAACTGACTAACATTCTGTATGATAGCGCAATACCTCGACAGATTGACAGCTGTATGATAGTGCAATACCTCAACAGATTGACAGCTGTATGATAGTGCAATACCTCAACTGATTGACAGTTGTATGATAGCGCAATACCTCAACTGACTGACAGCTGTATGATGGAGCAATACCTTAATGATTGACAGCTGTATGATAATAGTGCAATATCTCAACTGACTGACAGTTGTATGATAGTGCAATACCTCGACTGATTGAAACAGTATGATAGTGCAATACCTCAACAGATTGACAGCTGTATGATAGTGCAATACCTCAGCTAAGTGGCATTCTGTATGATAGTGCGATACCTCAACAGATTGACAGCTGTATGATAGTGCAATACTCCAACTGACTAACATTCTGCGTGATAGTGCGATACCTCAACAGATTGACAGCTGTATGATAGTGCAATACTCCAACTGACTAACATACTGGATGATAGTGCGATACCAAACTGACTAACATTCTGTATGATAGTGCGATACCTCAACTGATTAACATTCTGCGTGA
>JADBJO010000896.1:182500-195000 GCA_016801955.1 Conus betulinus | reverse complement strand
GAGACGTTAAGCGTGATGACAGTAGAAAGAAGAAAAAAACACAGCAAGAGTAGAAGTAGCAGTAGCAGTAGCAGTAGTAGTAGTAGCTGCATTACGCAAGATTTAGGTTGAGAACTTTAGGTTTTAATGCGAACAAAAGATGGTTTGAATGTGAAACATCCACAGAATCTCCTTGTCCTGCATGTAGACATATTATTGATGACGAAGAACACTTTCTGTTCCACTGTACTGCTTATAATGAAGTGCGGACAAATTGTTCATTTTTTTCCAGTTAGATATAGCGAAAAGACAAAATGTCGCTGGCGTGTTATCATCAGATGATGAACTTGTAATTAAATCAGTTGCGAAATTCATCGCGGAAGCATTGAAAATTAGACAGATGAAGGATAGTGAAGTTTAAGATAATACATTATAAGAGATATCTGAATGAATATTATCATTCATCGCATGTGGAAGAGATCAGTAAAATACAATGACATCATTTAATTGAGTGGATGGTCGAGTCAGTCTTTTTTTTTTTTTTTTTTTTTGTTGAAGAGATCGGTAAAATACAATGTCATCATTTGATTGAGTGGATGGTCGAGTCAGTCTTAAAGGTTTTTTTTTTTTTTTTTTTTTTTTGTGTTTTTACTGCATTACTGCATTACTCCTGTGCGTGAGGTGAGGACATAACGAAATGTAACGAATTTTTTGTTTTTTGTTAACTTTTTGGATTTGATACACACTAGGAATGAAAGTGTACTATTTGTTTGCAGGAAAGGAAAGAGGGGAAATGTTTTTTGTTCTGTTACCTCTCCCCCCTTGTCAAGCCACAGCAGACGATGACATCCCAAGTCCGATAACTCCCGAAAGATAGGACGTCTGAGATTGGCGGGATGAAGAGAGAGCAGGATGGGGGGTAAACAGGCCTGTTAGGTCAGAGTTCGGGGTTCAAACGAAGGTTAAGTAGTAGCAACGCAGTTCGAAGAAACGAGGTCAGAGTTCGGGGGTTCAAACGAAGGTTATGTAGTAGCAACGCAGTTCGAAGAAACGAGAACCGTCCTGTTCTATGCGAAAAAAAAAAGTGAAAAAGACGATTTATCCTGTAATTTGGGGTCAATAATTTAGTTCAATGCAACATGTGAGCAACGACAGCAGAATTTATGCATAACTTGTTGACTCCTTGTGTTTCTACGCAACTGGCAGGGCACAAGATTCTGGGAGTGTAAAGTCTAGCAGACGGTACAAAATGAAGGGTCGTGTGGATTGTGCTTGCGTATAAAAAAAAAATAAACAGACACTGAACTTCTCAGAGTCAGGCGCAAGGTGACTGAGGGGCTGGACTGTGCGCTGAATACGCTTTGGTGAGGGCTGATCTTCTGAGAAACGCCAAGGGTAGCTTTGAATGTGATAGAGGGTAAACAGCGTTTTTGGGGCCGAATCAGTAACCGTGGTGTAGGACCTCAAAATGACGAACTATTGTGAGACAGAAAGATGGCACCCAATCTGTACTTCCACCATGCAGCTCTGTGAAATCACCGGTAACAAGGCTCAAAACTCATTGGATGAAAAGAAATCCGACACACGCTACGGGAAGAAAAAAAAAATAAAAAAGCAAAAAAAGAAAAAAAAAAAGGAACGATTGTAACTCCTCGATCTACTGTGTTCGAGAATTCGTAAACCACCCTCCCTCCTCCCCCCCCCCCCCCCCCCCCCCCCCCCTCCTCCCCCCCCCCCCCCCCCCCCCCCCCCCCCCCTGTTCTTGGCATATTCAGTTTAATAATGGTTCACATCGCCCTAGGTCAGCCTTGATATGGCCCTATGCGGTCGGCTGGGGTTATAAACAACATGCCTTCCATCGCCCTGGGTGGTGTGGCAGGCAGTGATACCTCCATTCCATCTTACCGGGAGACTCGGCTTAACATGAAAACACCCCCAAAGCACGACAACTCGTTGAAGACGCGAAGCGAAAATGCCTGTTTTTGTGTGTGTGTGTGTGGGGGGGGGGGGGGGGGGGGGGGGGGGGGGGGGGGGGGGGGCAAGCGATATTCGAACTCCAAATACCTGACGGTGAACTGGGTACCCTACTCACTAAACAACAAGGTGCCCCTATTTAACCTGTTCTATGTGGGTCCCGTGGACACTGTGCGCACTTGTCCGTGTGTTTTGCTAGCTCTTTGACCAGTCACAGGAAAGATCCGTGTTCGCAAATGAGGAAGATCCGTGTTCATAAACGAGGAAGAAACGTGTTCACAAATGAGCAAGATCCGTGTTCACAAATGAGGAAGAAACGTGTTCACAAATGAGCAAGATCCGTGTTCACAAATGAGCAAGATCCGTGTTCACAAACGAGGAAGAACCGTGTTCACAAATGAGCAAGACCGTGTTCACAAATGAGAAGATCCATGTTCACAAATGAGGAAGATCCTTGTTCACAAGCGAGGAAGATCCGTGTTCACAAAATGCATAGTTCTGAAAAAGCGGCAATGAGCTGGAGCGGGATGGATGGAGAGGGAGGGGGAGGAGGAGGGGGGACGTGGAGGTCAGGGTAAAGGGTGGGTTGTGGGGGAGGGGGAGCAAGAGGTGGAGGGAAGGAAGAAGGGGGGTGGGCCTGATGGCTTTTTTTCCCCCCCCCCTTTTTTAGACTACAGCTACAATCGCCCTTCTCCCCCCCTCCCTAGACATGAAGTCATGATTTCCTCCCGCCATCTCCCCCCTCCAAACATGTCACACATGATGAACTGAGAACAGAATGTTGCCGATGGAAATGGTCTCACCGCAAAACGTCTCAACATCACTGAACAATCATGACTGACACCCCCCTTCCCCTGTCCCGCCATTTTTCCACTCCTCTCTCTAACATCCCTATAGTAATTAATGTGCAACGGCCGTCGAAAGAAAGACAGATTAATTTATTGTACGATTTGGAACGTGACAATGTAGATGTCTTTAAAAATTCGCAATAGATAGATAGATAGACAGATGCAGTCCATTAACTTGGAGGTGATTTTTTTTCTCTGTGTGAAGTTTAGCGATCAATATTTTCTTCGACTGGGTGTGCAAGATCACATGGTTTACATATGGTGTTAAAAAGAACACATAAAACAGCACATAGCTCATAAACTAAAACCTAAATGCAACTGCAGGAAGGACCAACGTTCATCAAACAACTTGAAATAATCACAATATTGTGAAAGGATTTGAACATAAATCATTTACAAAGAAAAACCACTTGACAGTGCAAACGAGAAGGTCACGCAAGGAGAAATAATTCGGTTGTTTTACGCCATGAATGGAAAGATGCAAACTCACGAACCGAAATGTAAAAAAAATATTAACAAAAAAATGTCGTTTTTCAGCGCTTGCTTAATGATCAGACTCACAATAAAACAACACGATCCGCGGGTTCACTTTGACAGAAAACTTGCACTCATTGTGAAAGTCACTGCTAAAATCCAGTTAACAAAAACACCCTTAGCCACCATTTACATAGACATCCACGGCTAGCATAATTTCCACGATCCTTAAAATTCCCACGATCCTCAATATTTCCTAAATTTTTTATCAACAATCATATACTTACTTATGGTAATTATAGTCTGTCAGCTAAACAGAATGCGGTCAACCATAACCTGCCGCTGAAGGGTCTGAAATATATGCATACAACCTGGGCAGTAAAAAAAAAATGTGTAAGAACAGTTAACCTAACCTGCACACCCCCCCCCCCCCCCCCCCCCCCCCCCCCCAACCTCTCCACTTATTTCTTCTAGATCATCACCATAGGTAGTACAATTATCACCTTTGTGTAACGATTTACAGGTGATGACAAGATCATCAACATTAACAGTTTATTTTCCCTTCTAGATGCTGCAACAAACAGAACTCAATGGAACAGAAAAAGTTCCGCTCCTCTACAAGGAAAGAAAGAAACAAACAAAAACCGCCAAGCGTCAAGGGAAAAATATGAAAAGCGAAAGAAAAAAAAAGAAAGAAAGAAAGAAAGATAAAAGAGCTAGGCCACAACAGCAACGACATTGTGAAGCACACCATAGCAGTGACGACAATCACAAACACCTCGTGTGCAACCTGTAACCTACCTCTCCTGGAACCGCCCTGGGTCGTCTCCCTTTGCTGGCCTCCCGGACCTGCTCACACGGTTGTGGTGGACATGTTCAACAATGGCCATCTTCCATTCATGAACTGACTAGGGCGGTCACCCAGTGGTGATTTGTGTTTGAGAGAGAGAGAGAGAGAGAGAGAGAGAGAGAGAGAGAGAGAGAGAGAGACTTTAAGAGAGAGAGAGACGGAGCGGGAGAGAGACTTTAAGCAATGACGGAGCGGGGTTCTTTTGAATCTTCTTTCGCTCTTCGTTACGACTTCACACTATTGAGCTCTTCGCTTATGGGGCGCGTTTTGTTATGTAGGCTAAGCCTATGACTTTACTTTCGAGTTCGTTATTCTGATTTTACTGTTGCGCTAAAGCTACGACCTTGCTGTTGCCCTCTACCTGGTGACTTAAATGTTTGCTCTCTCCGTTAATGAGTTTTCTGTTGCGTTCTTCGCTCAGAGTTCTGCTGTTAAACTCTTTATGATTCTTACTGTTTTGCTCTTTGTTATGGCTTTACTAATTCATTCTTCGTTATGACTTCATTGTTGCCCTCTTTGTTATAACTACTATTCTATTCTTCGCTATGACTTTATTGTAGCGCTCTTTGTTTTGATTGTTTTCTTCTATTCTTTGTTATCATTTTATGGTTGCGCTCTTCGTTACGACTTTGCTATTCTATTCTTCGTTATGGTTTTATTGTTGCACTCTTTGTTTTGACTGTACTAATCTATTCTTTGTTATGATTTTGTGGTTGCGCTCTTTGTTACGACTTTACTATTCTATTTTGCGTTATGACTTTACTGTTGGCTCTTCGTTATGGTTTTACTGTTTTGTACTTCGTTAAGACTTCACAGTTTCGCTTTTCGTTATGGCTTTACTTTTGCGTATTTCGTTATGACTTTCATCTTGTTCTCTTCTCTTTGACTGTACTGTTTTATTCTTCGCTATGATGTTACGTTTATGCTAATCGATATGAATTTATCGTTGCGCTCTTTTTGTTATGACCGTTGCTTTCTCCGTGATAGTTTCATTGTTGCATCCTTTTCATGACTTCAGTGTTGAACACTTCGTCATGACTTTACGAGCAATGTCTTGAGTGTTGAACACCTCGTTACGACTTTACTAGCCATGGCTTGAGTGTTGAACACTTCGTTACGACTTTACTAGCCATGACTTCAGTGTTGAACAATTCGTCATGACTTAACCAGCAATGACTTGAGTGTTGAACACCTCGTTACGACTTTACCAGCAATGAATTCAGTGTTGAACAATTCGTCATGACTTAACCAGCAATGACTTGAGTGTTGAACACCTCGTTACGACTTTACCAGCAATGAATTCAGTGTTGAACACTTCGTTACGACTGTACTAGCAATGAATTCAGTGTTGAAACACCTCGTTACGACTGTACTAGCAATGAATTCAGTGTTGAACACTTTATTATCACCTTACAAGCAAGGACCCCAGTGCTGAACACTTTGTTACGACTTTACTAGCGATAACTTCACTTTGAACACGTGGAGTATGAACTGGAGTATGAATGACGTCACTGTTGAACACTTGGAGTATGAGTGATGGAGTATGAAAACACTATGCAGATTTTTTTAAAGAGGAATGAGAAAAAAAAAAAACTCCATCCCTTTATTTGACAGACGTGGGTACCATAGCTTACCACTTCCGTAAACACGGAAACAACAGCAGCTATGTACTGTGTGGGTTTTCACGTGCAACTAGCCTACCTTTGTACACTAATCCTGTCCCCATGAACAAGGACAAGGCGAGGCAGCGACAAGTTGTCAAGTGATGTGCCTACCCCGTTTCATCTCAAGGGTGCTGAAGTCTCCGCGGGACCACTCAGCGGGTCTGCAGAGGTCTTCGGGGTGAATTGCACAATTTGACAGCAGATGACATGGGCAAAACCGAATGTGCAGACACAATCGATCAGCATGCAAAGTTTTGTTTAGTATGTTTATCCAGTTTGGAGTCGGAAGAATGTGTGAAAACGATGGTAGCGATGAAAACGCCTAGCTGCTGAAGTTTACACGCCGTCAGATGTATGAAAAGGATGGTAACAACGAAAACGCTTAGCTTCTGAAGTTTACATGCCTTCTGATCTACTCCATCGGAATTTGGCAGTTACAACATTGTTGCTTTACTGAACGCCTTCTGTTGGTGTCTTTTGTCTGTCCCATTGGCCTACACAGAAAAACAAAACAAAACAAAACACCAGAACAGCGTCCAGGAAAGGGACGCAGTTTGTGCTGGTGATGCTGACATGGTCGCAAGGTATGCGATCCGTTCACTCCAAAACCTCAGTGTCTTGGTTGATAAGTTGAAGAGAACGTCTGGATTAAGTGACGAACAGAGCAGGGAAAGGTGTTTCTCAGTTACAAAATACTAAATATTACTTTATTTCTTTGGCGTCTCACCGTCTGGTAGTGGAAAGACACCTCTACAGAAAGTATACACCTCTCTGTTGAAGTTTGCTGACGGCATGGGCCAGGCTGGCTTGCCTGAAGATGTGCACTCCTTCGCAGTGTGCTTTTCGGCAGATGAGTCCTCTGAAAAGACTGATGTAACGATAGCAGTCACAGAGTGAAAGTTTGGAGAAACGATAAAATTGTTCAAGGAAGAAAGATGTCGGAAATGTCCTATTTTTAGAAACCCATTGCCGGAAAATTGGAATGGTTTTCATGTGCAAATATTTATGACACATTTAGATAATAAAATCCCTTTGACAGAAATGAGATATCTTAATGTCCACAACAGCGGCAAAAAAGTAAACAACAACCAGCGGCTTTATCTGTGATAACATATTCTGTCCTCTGATGCCAGACGTGAAACATAGCAAGAGTGTGCGGGATCTTCAATGAAACCATGTTGATGTACAGTATCGTCCCACATCTCGGTAACCGTTTTATTTTGGGTTTTGCTGTCTCTCGCCTCCAGTGCCTCCTGAGCGGCTTTAATTCATCATCCTTCCATGCCATCACTCCATCCTCAGCCATACACCAGATCGTCCTGCCACAGCCCCCACATCGGCAGCGCGACAGTCAGTAGGCTGTCACCATGAGGCATGAGGAGAGAGGAGAGAGAGAGAGAGAGAGAGAGAGAGAGAGAGAGAGAGAGAGAGAGAGAGACAGAGAGAGAGAGAGAGAGAGAGAGACAGAAACAGAGACAGAGACACAGAGAGAGAGAGACTCTGGGACGTATGATAACGGCGGCAGACGAAACGGCCGGATCGAAACCTATTCCCTTTTCTGATCTGTATCATCATGCCCGAACAGAGAAGACAGGCAGTATTTCATCCCACCCAACTCCACCTAACCTCGCAGATCCACAGGCCTCTGCCTGGCCGTAGCTTCTAAATGCTCCTTGTCAAGGAAACCTTTTAAAAGATGATTTGTTCCATCAGCCGTAGCACTTGGCAATCTTTGTCGTTGTCGATATGCAGATGTTGAGACATTCCTTTTTCTTTTCAATCCTAGGGTGAAAAAGAGAGGGGGTGATACATAGTGGGAATATCAAATGTGACGGAGATAATGGAAGACTTGAAGAAAGGATTAAATGGATTTTTAAAAAGCGAACCGGATTAGTTATAGATCTGGCGACGTGAATTGCCTAGATGGACGGAAAATATACAAATAATGCTGGAGAGAGAGAGAGAGAGAGAGAGGAAAGAGAGAAAGAGAGACACAGAGAGAGAGAGAGAGAGAGAGAGAGAGAGAGAGAGAGGGAGAGGAGGGAGACAGAGAGAGAGAGAGAGAGAGAGAGAGAGAGAGAGAGAGAGAGAGAGAGAGAGAGAGAGAGAGAGAGAGTCTTCTCTCTCTCAGTAACCCGTTTACACAGTCAAACATGCTATAACATGTGTTTCTCGAGAGTCAACAGCGTGAAGGTAGACATTGAAAAACCCAACCATAGAGATGCCACACTTCTAGTTTGAAAAGACGAAGTTTTTTGACCAGGAAGAAGCGTCATCCGATTGGAAGACGAACACCTCATCAAGCTTCCTCAGAAGAAAGTGCACTATTCCAACCATAGAGCGATCACACTTCACTCCGTGCCTGCAAAGTGTCTTCCACGAATTTCATCATGGAAAGAATTTAAGACAGGTTCGAACTCGTATGCTTCAGACAGAAAAAGATCATGCACAGGCCAGACTGCAACCCTCCGCAGTACAACTGTATAGGACTTTGGATGGTATTCTTTACGTCAGATCCGTTGATTGTGAGAAAGCATTCAATGGTGCAGACAGATTAAGTTCTTGACTTGTGTACTTTTGTGGTATGTCAGAGAAGCTTGTCAATCTGATCAGAAATTCCATCGAAAGCATAACCTGGAGAGTGAGGCACGGAAAGCAGTTCAACCAGAAGCTTCGGCCTGAAGACAGGCATCAGACAGGGCTACTTGCTCTCTCCCTTCCTCTTTCCCCTCGACATCGTTTGAATCACAAAACCCTACCATATTCGGCAGGAAAAATAGAATCCATTGGACACTTTGGAAACAGATTGGGGACCAGAATTTTCAAGCAATCTGGCACTGTCAACCCACAAAAAGATCCCTGCAGATGCAGGACAAGATCGTCGGGCTGGCAACCGTCTCATCACAGTCAGTCTCAAATATCAACAAAAGGGAAGACCCAAGGTTCTAAGAATGAAAACAGCAAACACCGAACAGCTCACACCGGCTGGTGAGGTAGAAATCTTTACCTTCGAAAGAAACGTCAGCGACACAGAGCCATCACATCCCTGGACAATGGCACTGACAGATTGGGAAGAACAGTGCTCAGACCTGACATGGCCATTGTGGTCGGCAGGGCCATAAACTACAAGACTTGACTATAGAAAGACAATACCCCTGACATACAAATCCACCTCCACCCTCGCTCGACCGACGCTGAAAGGGCCGTACAGTTGACAAAGTCACCGGGCGCCGCCCCCCTCCAACAGAGAGTGTTCAAACCTGTTGGTTCAGCTGCTGCCACGACAACGTAATAACCTTACCACGTTACCGTGCCTTACTTTTATTGTTCGCTCTCTCTCTCCCTGACTTGGATAACTCCTTTTCTTCCTTAACTACATCGAGATTTAACGACCGTACCCACGTGCGGTGATACGGCAAACGGGGGATGGGAGTGGGGGGTGGCGGGTGAAACCATCGCAGCAGGCATGTGGAGGAAGAGAGGAGCTGTCTTGTACTACACTGACACCAAAACGACAATACAACGACGGGTTGGCGAACATGAACATTTTTGTTTTGGCCGTCGGCGTCATTGGCACTCACAACATTTGACGGCAAACTCAGCGTTAAAACCAACAGGGTCAGCCAGGCATCGGTTTTGTTTTTTTTTTTTTTTTTTTTGTTTTTTTTTTGTTTGTTTTTTTTTAATTCCTTTACCGCTGGCCGCACAATCGCTCTTGACCCCTAGGCATACCCCCCCCCCTTCCTCCCCTTTCCCCATCCCTCTTCTCCTCCCACCCCATTCCCTCCTTCATTCTTTGCCTGACTCCCATCACATAAAACTTGCTTGTTAACTTTTGGCACTTTGATCGTCTCGCGTTTAATTTCTGTTTGTTTGTTTGCCCCCCCCCCCCCTCCCTCCAACAGATGAAAATCAATCGCCCCACACAACTCCCCGAAAACTCTGAGGAGAATGCGGCTGGCTATTGTAAACATGGACTCACAGCTTCAGCGCAGAAGGGAAGAAGAGGAAGAAAAGTGGTGGAGAGTGCCCGTTGGTCTCACGAGCGTTTGCTATGGCTTTGGTGGACCTCCAGCGTTCCTGCTGCCCGCTACAATCAGGTGAGTGAGTGATGAGGCCCGCAGGTGGTGCAGCCACATGATGATAACTGTCTGACAGCGCAGGGATGGAGGGGAACGGGGGCTATCTAATATTACTCGGATGCCACCAGAATTGCAACACATTAAGACAGCTAAAACGCCAGTCGATGATGCGCTGCGGCTCTTTATCGAGGCGTGAGTCTGCCAGTTTTGCCGAGACTTGGAGTGGATTGGGGGGAGGTTTTTTTTTCGTGTACATCGGACAAGATACTGGGAGTTTCTGTTCATCCGAACAACGGGTTTTGTGTTTGGCTGCTAGCCCTGACATGATGGACTTTTTCGTGCTTGTCTTAGACTGCAGACAACGGAATTTCCGTTTAAACTCAACTCTACATTTCTGTCTAGGCAGAAGAATATTACTATCAATAGGATTTAAGTAGCGCCTAACCTCGGTTAGAGACCAAGCTCTACGCGCTTTATAATCCACGCTCTCACTTGCACGATGGACCGCCTACCTGGGTAGAGCTGACCGAAGAGAGCTGCCTGCTGGCGCTACATTCAGTCGTTTCCTATTTCTCTCATTTAATGTCAGTCACTCAGCCAGTTTTTTCCCCTTCAGTCTTTCGAATTTTCACGCAAGGTACATGCTGTGTGTAACGTGTTATCCATACCAACGGCCTTGAAATACAATTTTTTGTGTGTGTTGCTTTTGTTTAAAACATACGGATTTTTTTTTTTTTTTTTTTTACTCAACACAAAGGGTTTTTGTCTTGGTACATTAACCTGAGATAATCGTTGATTTTTGTTTTTGCATTGAAGTAGAGCTGACGTGTTTCCGTATGTCCGTACAGTATGGGTTTCTGTTTGGTCATATCGCTCATCGGATTGGTAGGTCAAGCCACATCCAGGTTTAGCCGTCCCCGTCTACTTCAGGAAAGACGTCCAGACGGGGATGACTACGGCGGGACAGTGCTGGGTGGGGGGAACCTGTTGAACATCATACTCACACCACCAGCGGATTTCTGTTGGTCTACATCAAGCAAGAAATAGCGGATTTATGTTGGTCTCCATCAGAGAGAGCAAATGTATGTCGGTCTATCTTCAGTATGAAATGTTGGATTTGGGTTCACTTATATTCTGTATGCAGCCGCACTTCTTTTTAATTCATATTTGGCGCTTTGGGTGTCGCACAGTAATCAGATACTGTGATTTTAGTTGTATGCTAAAAAGGTAGAAACACTCTAACTTTTTACATAGAAGTTAAGTATGGACGCATGAATCTAAATGCATTTGTATGTCAGTAATGTGTAGGTGCGCGCACGCACGCACGTATGTATGTATGTATGTATGTATGTATGTATGTATGTAGGTAGGTAGGTAGGTAGGTAGGCAGGTAGGTAGGTATGTGTGTGTGTGTGTGTGTGTGTGTGTGTGTGTGTGTGTGTGTGTGTGTGTGTGTGTGTGATCGTGCGCACGCGCGCGCGTGTGTGTGCGCCTTCTTTCATAATGCGACTGTGACGAAAACCAGTGAGACAAAAACAGGGGTAAGGAAAATTAATACTCATAACAGTGCTAGTAAATATGGATTTTTTTTCAAACGACACATTTTCACAGCGATAAACAAGAGGTCGGGGACACACACACACACACACACACACACACACACACACACACACACACACACACACACACTCACACACACACACACACACACACACACACTGTCCATCACCTATACCAATTCCACGCACACACAGAAAAAAAGACGAAGGCAGCAAAACACACGCATACGGGCGTAAGCTCGACACACATGTATACACAACACGGATGTGCAGTGCACACAAACACAAACACGCGCGCGCGTGCACACACACACATACATACAAACACAGAGAAATACTCCGCACTCGCAGACACACATACAACTTTTCCTCTCTCTCCCTTACACACACACCCCACACGCGCTTGCTTGCTTGCTTCAGACAGACAGATACTTCACACTCGCTCACACACACACACACACACACACACACACACACACACACACACACACACACACACTTTTCCCCCTCTCTCTCCCCCTCTCACACACAAACACATATACACACACGCACACACACACACACAATGTCATACCTACCCCCTCTCCTGCTCACACACACACACACACACACACACACACACACACACACACACACACACACACACGTATGGAGGTTGAGCCACAATTGTTAGTTCCAGGTATATCCATTACCTGCTAATTCAGCACGATCAGCATACTCTAGAACTTTACAGTCTTTTTCTTTCTCTCCTTGCTTTCATCTCTCTATCTTTAAAAAGAAAAAAAATAACCCAGGTCCATTTCCCCTTCCGGTTTCTGTATTTCTTTTTTTTTTTCTTTTTTCCTAATTTTCTTCCTTTTTCTTTAATTACTGAGAATTCTTTTACAATTGGGCTGTCTTTTCTCTCGCAATTTCCTTGTCTGTCTTGGTTTCCTTAACTCCCTTCCCCCCCTTCACTTCTCCTTTTTTTTCCCTCTCCTGCCTCTCTACTAATTAACTCCCTTTACCTTTTTGCTTCTGTTCTCTTCGTCGTTTCTTTTTTGTTCCCTTTTACAGTCTTTTTTCTTTCT
>JADBJO010000896.1:145000-167500 GCA_016801955.1 Conus betulinus | reverse complement strand
CATTACCAGTTCCAGTTGACAGGCATCTGTTTCAGCTCTTTCAAGCTTGTTCTGCCAGCCAGGAGTTTTAAAGAGAAATCAGAACTTGTTTTGATTAAATCCACGGAAACTGCCAACGAGAGTGTAACGTTTAGAAACGTCCTCGTCGTTTTTTTTCCTTTTGTCAAAGGAACTTCTTACTCTTATTTATTTTATCGATTGAAATCTTTTGTGACGTTGAAGTCAAACACTTTCCATTTTCTACGGCTAGTAATTCTGTAGAAAAACATGCCAAATGGCTAACGAAATAATGTCGCGCCTCCGTCTTTCATATGAATGGTTGGAAGAAAAAAAAAATGCTGGCTAGATCACGGAACATTTTAAATCACGACGAATTCAACACTTCATTCTGTGCTTAACCATTCCTTGCTGTATTCCTTGCTGCGACCAATACCTGATGCCAAATATGAAAATGAAGTAAGAGGCTCAACATTTTTTAGTTTATGATTTCCGAGAAAGGGCATATAGTAGAAGCCGGATTTTTGAAAAGATACCAAAGACATTGTTGCATGTGTCTGTCATTCATTCTCTCTCTTTTTTTCTTTCTCTTTCTTTCTTTAATATCAACATCGCACTTTGACTTTTTGTACACTGAACGTATAAACAATACAAAATTCTACTTTGGAAAAGCTGTTATCAAAGACTCACTACTGGACATTTCACAAAACGAGCCAGTCCGATTGCAGAAGAGTCTTTTAGAAATATTGTCAATTTATCTGTAAAAATCGGAGGACTGCAAACAATTTTTTTCAAAAACTGGCAACTGTAATGCAACTCTTTCTGAAGACATTCAGGGATCCATCTTCTAGATTATGGGCATAAATATGCATATTTAAGCATTTTATTAATCTTTATACTACATATCAATGAAGTTCTGCACGTTTTCTGTAAAAAGAAATTGGTAAAAAACACCGTACACTGATGCTTTTCCAGAAACATAACATACACAAACAAAACAACAACAATTTTAAAAAAACCTAAAAAGCCTGACGGATGTTCTAAACTGCATTAAAAAGACATTGGTGGTAGTCTCTCTCATCATCAAATGAAAGTACAATAACGTATGAAGTGAACATTAGGAACTTCAAGCAGAGAACAGACGGAAGACAATACCACAAAAATGAATCATCGAAGACAAAAGGTTCCTCCATGCAAACACCAAACTGCCACGGTATGGTACGTTGCCTTCTACACATCAAACTCATGGCTTCTATGAAGTAGGATATGGACACTCCAAAAACATACGTTTCTTGACAAGTATATCTGTACATTATGTACACACACAAAAAAAAGTCACAACAAAGTGAGAAGCCACCAAAGCCCTAACAGTTCCCCACAAGGGACGTTCAGCTCCTCAGACAGGATGAGTGAAGTAAAATGGACACAAATGGCCCTGACCAAAGCCCACTTCAAAACACGTGTTCACGAGTTCTAGGAGTGATTCAGACGGAGTGTTGTTGGCTCACATTGGGAAACTGTTCAATGAAGTCACCCGCTGAACGTCGCGCACTGAAACCTTGGTAGAATGTTTGTTTGAAATCAACTTGCAAACAAACATTAACCAACCTGTCACCTTATTCGATTCAAGAGCGATAAGCACATGCGGTATCACTCTCCTGCAGCTGATCCTTTTGGAAATCATGCTATGTCTTAACACACGGAAAGAAGACAAATAATGTTTTACTGCACAGCGGTATTAAAGTTTGTGTTGCCATTGACAGAAACTGTCCACAGTTTCTGTTATTGATTCTCTCAAACTTTTTAACCTTCGATGTCACTCAACAAAGTACCGAACATTTTAACAATTCACCATGACTGGTGTTTCATCCCTTCTGACTCACAACGAAGGTAGATGTTCCAGTACAAATTGTGCCAGTGACCATACAGTGAAACAACTCGGTGATGGGCTATAACTCTCCACCACCATCTTTCCTGCTTCGATTTCAAGTCTCTTCATCAGCTTTTGAAAGGTTATTTGGCCCAAAGAATTCTGTATTTTTGTGTCACGTTTTTTTGTTTGTATGTTAAACCGAGTTCTACGCTGCTATACTGCGCTGAAGCCTGTAGGCAGGCTGCAACTATTTCGTTTGATATTCCAATACCACAGCACCAAGACCAGAGGCCCAGCAGTCAGCTGCACACTCATGTACACTACTACACTCTTCCTGCTCTGCTCTCTGGCTCCTCCCGTATCACAGATAGTGCTTGTTTTGCAAAGCCACCAAGACGCTTGATACGATTTCAACATCCTGAATCGTAACAAGATAAAAAAAAAAAATAACACCCAAGAAGTTGCATAACAAAGTCTTTACAAAGTACATCCTCAAAATACGAGTATATCATTATCTAAATAGTAGAAAAGTGGAACAGACTAAGAAATTTGCACACGCACACGTGAGGTATATCTTCAAATCTGCAGAAATCGATGTGATCTCCGACAAAAGTCTCATAAAAAAAAACTCTTAATCAAAGGGTAGACAGGAAAATCCAGGATAATGAGAATTGATGCTCATAGCGGCCAATATTGAGTTTTGATTTGACATGACAGAAAAAAAGAACACACGAATGCAGGCGGCAAAACAATCTGAAACACTCAATTTAAACAAGAAATCGGATGGGCATAAGTTTTAAAGTGATTTATGAATGAAAGCCTACACGTTAAAATATGACCACACATTGTCTCTTTGCTGTGTACTGAAAACGATAACCTTGAAATCTAAAAGCAAAAACAAAATGAGACAATGATTTAAACTCAGAACACACCAGCAATACGAACAAAAATAAAATAAATCAAACAGTAGAAACCAGATACTAACAATGGCACATCTGTGAGACCTTTGAGTACTGCAGCAACCACTGTTTACTACTACGAGCCATTCTTTGTCCACAATATCTATGATAATAAGTAACGCACAGGCACTCACTCTTCTTAAATCTTCGTCTAAAATTGTAAACAACTTTTTTTTTCAAAAACAGAAACATTTACTTTCATTTTATCCCTCCTACGGTCATTAAGCTAAAGCAGTTTGTTTGTGTGGCTAACATCAAACTAAAGTATCTTTCCTCCCCGTTTTTGAACATACGCCTTTAAGTCGGTTTGACATTTTGATTAACAAGGTATCAAAAGACATTATCGATACTTTCATTGGGACAAATCTGAAAAAGAAAACACCAACAACCGAAATTATGTCTAATATTGTCAGTCTTTCTTTCTTCGATACAATGAAGCTGAAAAACATCTTTACACATATATGAAACAGATCCATTGTAAGCAGCTTTTGTCGAGGGCTCCAAGGTCCATGCTACTGATTTAGCTTTGAAGAAAAAGGAGCCAAAATGCTGACAAGGATCTGGGTTGATCCTTTTCCTCCAAGCCATGGAACCAAATCTTTAAAACATTCACTTCTTACCGGAAAGAAGCTACCATGTTTCCTACATTTTCCATGCTCACTAGGACGGCAAATTTTCTTGAAGGCAGCATATCCGTCATTTACAAGTTTTTTTTTTCAAAGCTAGCAAATTTATTAGTCATTAAAAGTTGCTCTCAAATAACTAAATCACTAAAACAAATCGCCAAAGCTGCAAGTTCACATATGTCACTGAAGTTAACGAACTATAAACCTATCACCTTTACTAGTTAAATACAGGTGGCTTAAAAGTCATCTTAGGTGGTACCCGTCGCTTCAATACAATGATGAATCTGTTCAAATGACAACTGCTGCCTGCGAGTCACGTCACATCGGAGTTACACATAATCACTTTTTTTGTCGTTGCTGATAAATCCAGTAGTTCAATCCTAACAAGCAGAAACTCCGAAGATGGGGTCAAACACAGTGTTCACTCGGTGTGGCCAGCAGAAGAAAAATATAAATCACAAACATTAACATGTAGTGCCCGTTCTTTTTTCTTGCAATGCCTCTAATATCACATCTGCTGTCTCTGTCACATTAACACGTGGAACCACACCTCTAAATCAATATGCAGATATTGTTTAACACTGCCTGGTGACTTCTTTGCATTAAAACTTACCGGTTTGTATCCAATCTTCCTGATACTATAAACAGCAGAGCACTGATAGTGAATGAAATCACTGAACGTATGAAGATGTTCTGAACCACTTGTATCATGAAACGTGATCGATGGACAGAAAAATACATCACCCGTGACTGACAAACATCTGGCTCATCACACAATACAGGATCAACAAGATTTGGGCAGTTTGAGCAAACTCGCGTTTTTGGAAGTAAATTTTCCACTACAAACAATATGTGAACACTAGAAAGTATCCGTGGATGTCAAAAACAAAATCGAATAAACATTCCAATCATGTTCAGAACGGAATACCACGTCAGACCTAGATTCAGCAGGAAATAGAACACCTTCGATGATATATTGATAGCGCATTCCAATTTGTTTTTCTCATGTAAAACTTTCAAATATAAAACCACTAAACTGTATCGCCGCAGCCTTACCTATATAGAAAATACATTTTCTTAGACGCCATCCGCACTTATTAAAGTAGACAAACCATAATCGAAATGAATCTAAATATCTCCACGATATTCATGTAACATTTGTATCACTGGATAATTGTTTAACTGAATTTGAAGGGACAGTTCTGAATACTGACTAAACATCAGTCCTATCAACTTCGTTTGCAACTTCGATGGTCATATACGCCTTGGGCTTGAGCCCTACACAAAGTAAAATCCTGACAAGGTAAACGAGTGTCTGACTTTATGAATCTCTGTTGACCATTACTTTTAGTTTAACACTAAGAAAATAAGGGAGAAATGTTTCCCAAAATATATTATTATGAAAAAATATTGGCCATGTTTTTGACAGTTTGGAGCATTAGCGTCATTTTACGGGGGGTTCTGTCAAGGAATTACGATGTCAGACAAGAACAACATACAAGAAAATGGGAACCCGAAAAGCAGTTCGGTAGCTCTGAAAAGAAAGCTTACGAAAACGTGAACAAATCACTCTACCTCATTTTATACATAATCTGAGTTTCCTTCTTTTCCTCTGTGAAAAATCTCGAAATGATATATTATTGTAATCAGCAATATCAAAAACATTTATATCCAATAATATCACAAACACGCGCAAATTCGACACAGTTTTTGCCTTAATTATATTCGGCCTCTTAGTGCCCCGTTGTTTTCAGATCTGCTCCCCCCCCCCCCCCTTCCTTCTTTAATCTACTCCTTTCTTTGCCATTCCACCTTAAGCAAGAGGCCATGATGTGCCTGTATGACTGGTTGTGTGAAGATGTTTAGCACAGTCGCCACCGTCTGTGGTCTTTAAATTACGCTAACTTCAACTGTACTTTTTACCTCTTCAGCTGGATAGCCGTAGTCATGTCCATTAACTATACAAAGATCGACACCATTCTTGAAAGCACCGTGTCCAAACACAGTGAATTCTAGTAGCTACAGGACCAGTATTGTTACAACTGAAGAATTTCAGTTTTGTTGAAAATTATCACTTGACGTGACCATAACATTCTGAGTTCGAATTTTAAAAATCATATTCAATTTGTGATCTTACTTCTCAAAAGTATTTACCCTTGATTCTCATTTCTCAAATACATTTCAAACGTGCTTTTCTTGCCGATAGTTCTTAACAGTATTTCAATCTTTTTATTTCCCCAAAGCATTTCAACCTATTTCCTTACACTGAAATGAATTTCAACCTCTCTGATTATTTCTCAACGTTCTTTTAAACCTTGTGTGACTTTTCAAAGTCTGTTCGACAGATACTGGTACTAATCAACAGACGCTAGAGTGGCAAACCAATGAAACCCCAACATAATCTGACCTAATCGCTATCTGTATAGGAAAAGTTTTATTATTCTTGTCTATAAATCTTTGAACCGGAGTTTAAAAAAAACCTTCAAGTCCTGATAAAAAAAAAAAAATTGTATGATTTGTTATGTACGCATTCATTCATACCATATGAAATGAAAAAAAAAACTTTGGATAGGAAAGCGCCATAAATTATCAGGTTCTATGGTAATGCTACAGTAGTGATTCTGGAGCAGATGGTGCGTGTGGCTATGGCATCAATCAGTTACTGAAAAAGGCGTGCTTATTGTTGGAATGGAATTAACAAGAAAACACTTCTGCTTTGCCTTCATTCATTGGTCAGTACCGGCTATACCTGTTTCGCCCCACTGTGGTGCATTTAACTGACATCGCTTACAACGGCACTTGCACTGAATTTGGTTCAATGGTTGTTAAAGTCAGGTGCACCACAACACCCTCGCTGTCAAAATATTTCATATTGAAAAAAGAAATGTGCAGATTTGAAGAAAAGGCCATCGCAATTTTTTTTTTTTTTTTTTTTATGAAAAGGCTAACGGCCTTAAATTCTCAGACAATGTTTGCACGGCGCTTCCAGATGGAAGGTGTAAATGGATATGAGAATCAAACAAACCTCCAACCTTCTTTTACACGTACGTACTTGATTTATATAAAGAAAAATCAATATTAATATTAATGCATTTTCGGTGCTTTCAAAAATCACTTTACGTAATGGGTGAGAAATCAACACACATGGAATTCAACTTTGGAGTTTTTTTTTTTCAATCCAACAAGTAGAAGACGACTGTGTACAAAGCCCGACGGGGCAAAACGCTGGTACAAAAATCAAACATTGGATAGATTGGAGGACGTCTGTGGCTGCGCGGGAGTCATCTGCTTGTAGAGCTGTTTGTCCAGTCCCTGGTCGTGCGCGAGTAAGTCCACGCGGTGAACGGCGCCACAGCGAGAACAGGTGCCATCTGAAGATATTGGGGGAAGGCCTAGAACAACAACAACAGCAAGGCAGACAACACTGACTCGTGCACGACAACCAACACATACCGCACCGCCACTGCAAGCAACTTCTACCATGACATCTAGAGAAACCCTGACCTCTGTGTGTGTATGCTAGGGAGAGGGGGTCTCTGTCTTGTTGAATGGCACACTGGATGTACAACAGGTATTTTTCACCAATAAATGAAATGAACGAATTTTGAAAAAAAAACTCGTTTCAATAGTTTATAGATGAAGTATTCAGAAGCTGCTTTATGTTCATCCAAATGTCACTGGAATATATCTACTTTTGGCCATATATTCCACTGGACCACTATGACAGAGAAACACAAAGGCCAGGGTTTGTCTTTTCTAAGGCTACTCTCCATCGAATGTCGCGAATGACCTTTGGATAATACGAAGTCGAACATCGCTGGTACATTTCAAAGTACCTTCATTTCTTTGGACATGTTCAGTAAATCAAAATTCAATATTGGCTGAACTCGTAGCGAGCAATTTCTCCTAAACAAAAAATTACACGCCTGTGCATATACAAACATCACAGCAGATGTTTTTACCTTTCAGTTAAAGAAACATAAAGACGTAACACTGAGAAGTAAAGTGACTGAGGTCGGATACAAAAGGCCCAAATACTGCCAACTCTTCTAGAATCGAAAGGTCACCCACATTCGATGGTCACAAAAATATAAAGACAACACAAAAGCTCACACGTGTTTTTTTTTTTTTTTTTTCTCTGTCTAGAATTAGAAAAAAAATTACAACATCAACCACGTCCTTCACATTTGGATTAAATATTTTCTCAATACCTGTTCCGATTAGACTGTTGAGTCAGTTTCAGATTAAAAAGGGATTACACAAAAAGCAACATAAATCTACTGACTCTACAATAATATCAGTTTTGCTTAGAATAGGATGAAACTGACCGTAGTTAAAAAAAAATATCGCATTACTGTTTCCATACATTTTTGTGATACAACCAACGTGGATGAAAGCAATGATGAAGTATGACGCAATGTTTACTGAATTACAAAAATATGGGATAAAATTTGCGACGTCGATTCAAAATGATGAAAAAAAAAACCCTTTTCATTCACTTCATGTACAGAATCATGTGCATGACGGAGCCGCTTTTAAGTAATCGTGGAAGAAATTAACATATAAACAGCACTCATGATAATTCTAATGTAATGAAAACTGCACCGAAGCATTCGTGTCATGAATTTTGGAGACGTCATGTAAAAGCTTAAAAGCCTCAACCCCTTGTCTTCGCAGCAGTAAAAACCTTTTGTTATGATAAATAAATCATGTTCTTCCAGATCCATTCACTATTTCCAGAATCGTATGGCACTGTACTGTATTGCACAGGTTCATCGCTACAACACATTTCTCCGAGTGAAAGACAGGGACACCTCCACGGGGACAGCGCGTCATCACAGTACAGAGCTTCCTCTCTTACCTACAAAGCCCTCTCTGCCTTTCTCTTTGCTGGAATTTCCCTCAAAATTTTGTCATGGACGGCTTCTTTTCTGTCGTGGGTCCCTTATACGTGCAACAACCGCATTTAGGCCATCGTCTGATCCGAGACTAGCACGGTAGGACATTCGCCAATCGCTGTCTTTGAGTAAGGCGGACACTTACGCTTTGAAGACGGTGCTCCTTGCGGCACCGGATAGGGGCAAGACTGGTAATGGCTCTCAACAATGGCTATCAACTAGGCTTGGCAGGAGTGTCGTTCACAGTGTAAAGATGTCTGGTGATGGCTCTCAACATGGCTATCAACTACTAGGCTTGGCAGGAGTGTTGTTCACAGTGTAAAGATGGCTGATGACGACTCTCAACAATGGCTATCAACTAGGCTTGGCAGGAGTGTTGTTCACAGTGTAAAGATGTCTGGTGATGGCTCTCAACAATGGCTATCAACTAGGCTTGGCGGGAGTGTCGTTCACAGTGTAAAGATGGCTGATGACGACTCTCAACAATGGCTATCAACTAGGCTTGGCGGGAGTGTTGTTCACAGTGTAAAGATGTCTGGTGATGGCTCTCAACAATGGCTATCAACTAGGCTTGGCAGGAGTGTTGTTCACAGTGTAAAGATGTCTGGTGATGGCTCTCAACAATGGCTATCAACTAGGCTTGGCGGGAGTGTCGTTCACAGTGTAAAGATGGCTGATGACGACTCTCACAATGGCTATCAACTAGGCTTGGCGGGAGTGTCGTTCACAGTGTAAAGATGGCTGATGACGACGACTCTCAACAATGGCTATCAACTAGGCTTGGCGGGAGTGTTGTTCACAGTGTAAAGATGTCTGGTGATGGCTCTCAACAATGGCTATCAACTAGGCTTGGCGGGAGTGTCGTTCACAGTGTAAAGATGGCTGATGACGACTCTCAACAATGGCTATCAACTAGGCTTGCGCGGAGTGTGTCGTTCACAGTGTAAAGATGGCTGATGACGACTCTCAACAATGGCTATCAACTAGGCTTGGCGGGAGTGTCGTTCACAGTGTAAAGATGTCTGGTGATGATGGCTCTCAACAATGGCTATCAACTAGGCTTGGCAGGAGTGTCGTTCACAGTGTAAAGATGTCTGTGATGGCTCTCAACAATGGCTATCAACTAGGCTTGGCGGGAGTGTCGTTCACAGTGTAAAGATGTCTGGTGATGGCTCTCAACAATGGCTATCAACTAGGCTTGGCGGGAGTGTCGTTCACAGTGTAAAGATGTCTGGTGATGGCTCTCAACAATGGCTATCAACTAGGCTTGGCGGGAGTGTCGTTCACAGTGTAAAGATGTCTGTGATGGCTCTCAACAATGGCTATCAACTAGGCTTGGCGGGAGTGTCGTTCACAGTGTAAAGATGGCTGATGACGACTCTCAACAATGGCTATCAACTAGGCTTGGCAGGAGTGTCGTTCACAGTGTAAAGATGTCTGGTGATGGCTCTCAACAATGGCTATCAACTAGGCTTGGCGGGAGTGTCGTTCACAGTGTAAAGATGTCTGGTGATGGCTCTCAACAATGGCTATCAACTAGGCTTGGCGGGAGTGTCGTTCACAGTGTAAAGATGTCTGGTGATGGCTCTCAACAATGGCTATCAACTAGGCTAGGCTTGGCGGGAGTGTCGTTCACAGTGTAAAGATGGCTGATGACGACTCTCAACAATGGCTATCAACTAGGCTTGGCAGGAGTGTCGTTCACAGTGTAAAGATGTCTGGTGATGGCTCTCAACAATGGCTATCAACTAGGCTTGGCGGGAGTGTCGTTCACAGTGTAAAGATGTCTGGTGATGGCTCTCAACAATGGCTATCAACTAGGCTTGGCAGGAGTGTCGTTCACAGTGTAAAGATGTCTGGTGATGGCTCTCAACAATGGCTATCAACTAGGCTTGGCAGGAGTGTCGTTCACAGTGTAAAGATGTCTGGTGATGGCTCTCAACAATGGCTATCAACTAGGCTTGGCGGGAGTGTCGTTCACAGTGTAAAGATGTCTGGTGATGGCTCTCAACAATGGCTATCAACTAGGCTTGGCGGGAGTGTCGTTCACAGTGTAAAGATGACTGGTGATGGCTCTCAACAATGGCTATCAACTAGGCTTGGCAGGAGTGTCGTTCACAGTGTAAAGATGTCTGGTGATGGCTCTCAACAATGGCTATCAACTAGGCTTGGCGGGAGTGTCGTTCACAGTGTAAAGATGTCTGGTGATGGCTCTCAACAATGGCTATCAACTAGGCTTGGCGGGAGTGTCGTTCACAGTGTAAAGATGTCTGGTGATGGCTCTCAACAATGGCTATCAACTAGGCTTGGCGGGAGTGTCGTTCACAGTGTAAAGATGTCTGGTGATGGCTCTCAACAATGGCTATCAACTAGGCTTGGCGGGAGTGTCGTTCACAGTGTAAAGATGGCTGATGACGACTCTCAACAATGGCTATCAACTAGGCTTGGCAGGAGTGTTGTTCACAGTGTAAAGATGTCTGGTGATGGCTCTCAACAATGGCTATCAACTAGGCTTGGCAGGAGTGTCGTTCACAGTGTAAAGATGTCTGGTGATGGCTCTCAACAATGGCTATCAACTAGGCTTGGCAGGAGTGTCGTTCACAGTGTAAAGATGACTGGTGATGGCTCTCACAATGGCTATCAACTAGGCATGGGGGAGTGTCGTTCACAGTGTAAAGACGTTTGGTGATGGCTCTCAAACAATGGCTATCAACTAGGAATGGCAGGAGTGTCGCTCACAGCGTAAAGATGTCTGCAGAAGGGGTAGAGATCAGGGAAAGACGGACATACTTTCACTTTTTCTCTCTGATTTTCAGCTTGTGTCTTGACTGGCGAAATGTGTTCTAAAAATCTAATTTCTTGATGTATTCTAAAAATTTAATTTCTAGATGTATTCTAAAAATTTATTTTCTAACAGCCCAGTCCAAAGATTCGGAGGTATATACTAATAATTTAATTTCTATCGAGTTTCTGCTACACACGCACACCATGCACTACTCCAATGCTTAATAGGCTACCTGACAGTGATATACAACGATTAACAGATCAACAATGAAAGTATGCAACAGGAACAACCAATGCCTCAAATGAATGAACCAATCAATCCTGTCCGCATTTAACAGAGGACCAAGTAAGACATCGACAACTGTCTGTCCTTAACAACATCTTCAATATGACGAGGTCCGAATGTCAAAATTGTGACATATTGTACAAATATAAACACTTTCTTGCAAGTGAACCGGCTTTAACTGCAGAAACTGACATTTTTTCCCCAATGTAATTAAGTAGGAAATAATGTGATTCTGGAGAATGTTTTCGTTGAATATTTTCTGTTGCTGCAACAGAACAAATACGAGTTGCAAGTCAGCAGGTAATGAGACAGAATTGCGTCCTAGTCCTTTGTCCCTGCAGTCCCACAGATTTGGCCTGTGGAGAACGGCCTGACACGGAGTACACAAACTATCTGTGGTGCCGAGGGATGAGGCACCTGGACAGGTCTGGCTGTTGCCGATGCAGCCATCGGCGCTTGGGGTTCAAACTAGCGGTTGTAATGCCAAGCCATCACACCCATTCCGTTGTGTCGCAATGGTCCAATGTTATGACACAGACAAGTCTCCACATCAACTTTCTATGACCAACTTCTGCACACCTAAGGGCAGGATTCGGTTTCACACCCATTCCGTTTTCTCGCAATGGTCTAATGTTATGACACAGACAAAGTCTCCACATCAACTTTCTATGACTAACTTCTGCACACCTAAGGGCAGGATTCGGTTCCAGTCTACGAGAGCAAAAGAAGACAACACACAGGACAGACACTACACAATGCACAACCGTCATACTTTAAAACACCATCTTTCATTCCAGTCCACACAGTTCTCAGACGATCATCGGCGACTTCAATGAGACAAAACAGTGAAGGCCCTACACTCAAAATGCAAAACGGCAGACCTAAAGGAGAGAAAGATGTAACAATAACGAGGAAAGGTCGGCCAATTACGGGCTTGTGGAGGGTGCCAAGTCTGGGAGAATTCAGCAAAAACTGAGAACAACGCAACCTAATGACAGGCAGCCGGAGCGGTGATCACACACACACACACACACACACACACACACACACACACACACACACACGCGCGCGCGCGCGCGCGCGCGCGCGCGCGCGCAGCAAAGAACCGTCTAAAAACAGCATTTAGGTGCATCCGATAAATTTTATTCGCGCTCTACATTTCAGCTGACGAACTTCAACAACTGCATTTTGGGGGCCTTTCCTCACATCATTTCCACGGTCAAACAACTCCCTGACCTCGGCTCTGACTTCATTACATGTATAGGCAAACACTGAACAGAAAGCCTTTCGCACCCGTACTCATTATGTGTCATCAGATTTGACGTTCAAGTTGGAGACCCCTATCCACCCCTCTCACGCTCACGTTACGAACGTTGTGACAGAACTTAAACTTGGAGACGCTGAAACGAAAGGCGAAAGCAGGATGCAGCCCTGTCCCGCTCACGTTACGAACGTTGTGACAGAACTTAAACTTGAAGACGCTGAAGCGAAAGGCGAAAACAGGATGCGGCCCTCTCCCGCTCACGTCACAAACATTGTGACAGAACTTAAACTTGGAGACGCTGAAACGAAAGGCGAAAACAGGATGCGGCCGATGATGGCGACATTAGAGTGTGCATGGCGAAAGGACGCCTGGCAAGAGCAGTACAATGGCGGCCAATGGATCAATGCTGTTCTGAAAGGAAAGGGGAGAGAACAGCGTACATCCAAGTCTCCTGGGTGAAAAGGTCTTAAGGAGAAACCGGGAGGAAGATGTATTGTTGCGACCTGAATGTACTCTGAAGCACAGAATCGATAGAAAGTGATACTACTACCGTGGCTCGCTGGAACCACCCGAGAACATTTTCACCCTACGGGTGTTGTTGGAGGTGGACGGGGTTTGCCGGTGGGGCTCTGTCTGGTAGTAGCGTCTGTTCGTGACAAAGCCAAGCTCCAGGCTACGCTAACTAACCAGAGTTTAGAATGGATTTTCTTAAAAAAAAAAAAAAAAGTGTCAAACTGAAGATTAGGGTCTTAGCTCAGCGCTTTTGAGACTGTCGTGTTTTGAAGTAAACGAAGAGTAGTAGTAGTAGTAGTAGTAGTAGTAGTAGCAGTAGTAGTAGTAGTAGCAATAGTAGTAGACGAAGAAGAAGAAGAGAAGCAACAGTAGTAGTAGTAGTAGTAGTAGTAGTAGTAGTAGTAGTAGCGCAGTAGTAGTAGTAGTAGTAGCAGTAGCATAGTGGAAGAAGAAGAAGAAGAAGAAGAAGAAGAAGAATGAGAAATTGAATGGTGGGTATAGAAGAAGAAGTAGATTAGACGAATTGCGTCTGGTAAAATAAAAAAAAAAGAAACAAATAAAGAAAACTCTCAAGTTCTGCCTGAAAGTGGAAACACAGACTGTCAAATCGAGCCACGGGTTCCAGTTCACCAAATGCCATTACAAAGTCATCACCGTAGAATTTCAAAGGCATCCTCCCTCCCCCCCCCCCCCCCCCACCCTCCATCCCCCCCCCCCCCCTCAAATTTTTCTATCTTCGTTACGGCAAGAATGACGCAGTGTTCCAGGCTAAAAACATTTGCAAGACCCACAGGAATATTCTGAAACAACTCGAACGCTTTTCTACTCTAGAACTTTCAGCATGTTGACTTTCAGACGGCCGCATGTGACATCTCTCCCCTCACAAAGCAAGTGATCATTTTCTAGGCGCGATCACACTCACAGGCACACCTTCACACGTGCACGACGCACAAAAGACATGCACACAGCTACATCACTTCAAAGCGGTACCTACAAACAGCCAACCAGCCTTTACGGCAGAGACGTACACTCTCAGTCAGAAACAAACAGCTGGAAGAGGCAGCTACTCATCCATTCACTACGGGAAAGGAAAACACGCAGGCACCGAAGACAGGCAAGGGGAGGACTGTCCTACACAATCTAAGAGCAAAGACTACCACGACAGTAGACTACAGCGGGGAGTACACATTACCGTCGTTGCCGAATTCCAGCCTTCCCGATCTCCTCCTCCTCCCCGATCACTCGTGCTTGCGCGAGATGACTGGGTGCACAATGCCACTTGCCAACACAACCTTGCAGGTAGATGCCCCATACTGAGCGCACATTTAAAGGGCACAGAATTCCGGTAACTACGAGCTGTCCTTCCTTTGTGCGCTACAGCACCTGAACGCACGTTTCAAGACACAGTTAAGTTCTCTTTATCCCCGACCCCCCCCTCCTTCCCCACCCCCTCATCACCTGACAGCGTAGATTTGATCATAAAAGTCTTCCATTTCCACCTAATCATTGCCCCGCGCAGAAGTGAAGTAAAAATGTCTTATCGTCAAATTAAAACAATGTCCACCTAATTATTGCCCCACGCAAAAGTGAAGTAAAAATGTCTTATCGTCAAATTAAAACAATGTCCAACTAACTAATAATTGCCCCGCGCAAAAGTGAAGTAAAATGCTTTATGGTCAAATTAAAACAATGTCCATCTAATAACTGCCCAGTGCAAAAGTTAAGTAAAACTACTCCTACCGTCAAACTGAAACCACAATAAGAATGGTTGCTTTGAACTTGTTTTAGAAAAACCCTACACGATAACGCGGCAAGTTCACAGTTTTGTGAGCGTGGAATTCCCTACATGTCTCTCTGCCCGTGGTGACTGGCTACTCACCGAAAACGCCCTAAAAGATCGCTCTGTGAAAGAAGACTGTCATTAGCAACACTGAAGTGCAACTATGCCGTATGTTTCATTTTTTCCTAAGTGCCGGTGAACGTGTACACTGATCACTTTTTGTGGTTAACGACGAGGAAGACGACATCAAACGTCAGACAGCAGCATACAGTAAACAACAGGTAGTTCTCATGATAAGCATTGTCCGCACATTTATTGACGTCCTGCAATAGAAAAACCTGTCAACGCTGTGCATCTTAATTGACAAGAGACACAGAAATAAAAGCTGCTGTGTTGCAGGCCAAGAATAAAAGTCCACGTGTAATTACATCTTTACCAAGAAGAGCAGACACAATGAAATCAAACACATTTGTCGGACGGGGGAAACAAAAACGAAAGGCATAGCAAACTTTCCAAGTTATTAGAATACTGGGTAGCACACTAAAACGACGAAAATAATATGCGATGAAAACAGAAAACAAACGTGAAACACAAAATCGCCTGAACCTTATCCGTGCAAGCACACGCACGCAAGAAGATAGAACTTAACAATGGCCACACTTGCCTACCCCCCCCCCCCCCCCCCCTCAACGCTAGCAACACTCAAGTTGCAGTACTTCATTCCGTGTGTCGATGAGCATTGCATACAAATTCAACAAGAAAGCATACGACGCTTAAAACCAGAACATAAATTACACAGCGAGTATTAAAAGAAAAGAAAGAAAGGGAAAAAAAGGACATAAACCCAAACCAATTTAAAACAAACAAACAAACAAAAAGAAGAAGAAGAAGAAGAAGAAAGAAGAAAAAACCAATCAATGAAGAAAAAAATCACACACAGGGAGGAAAGAGCGACAAACTTTCAAAGACGAGAACACAAGCAAGGGATACAATATCAAGTGAAACGCATTTCAACAACTGCTTAAAAAGATGAACGCATGTCTTCATAAAAAAAGTACCTTACTGAGCAAAGAAACCCAGCAAACAACACACACTGAACGCCCCCCACCCCCACCCCTTCCCCTCAAAAAAAAAAAAAAAAAAAAAAAAAAAAACCTCCCCCAAGGTGGGGAGGTGGTGGAGGGAGGGCCAGAGAGAGAGCGCGCGCGGCGGGCGCCCCCTTCCCCTCCTTCCCTCACTGGTTACCTGAGGACGAGGGGCTGGACGCCTTGCTGGTGCTGCCACTACTGTCCCCGTGCCGAGCCACCAGCCCCGTGCAGGGGGCGCCCCCGGGGGCCTGGGGGGTCAGCTGGCCGCTGTCTTTGCTGGCCCGGGTGGCCCGGGGCAGGTCGGCCGCGCACTTGAGCAGACTGTACACCGGGTCGATCTCCTTCGCTGTGTCAAAAAAAAAAAAAAAAAAAAAAAAGAAAAACAAACTGATTAAAAGACTGGTGGCGTTTCAAGTCGTCTGGGTTTCCCCAGTTTGTCTTGTTCGGGGATAAGGCGGGGGGTGAGTGAGGTGGGTGGGTGGGGGTGGGGTGGGGGTGGGGTGTGGGAATGAGAGGGCTGGGTGCTTCACTAGGGGAAGAGCGGGAAGGGGGGTGGGGGTGGGGGCGAGGAGGAAGTCTTGAAAAACTATTCGGGACTCTGAATGTCAATTAGCTGAAAACAGAAGTGGTGGAATCCATACATCGATTATCAGTGTGTGTGTGTGTGTGTGTGTGTGTGTGTGTGTGTGTGTGTGTGTGTGTGTGTGTGGTGGAGAGGGCGGGAGGGGGGAGGGGGGGGGGGGAGGGGGGAGTCAGCTGAGGAGGAGGAGGAAGTGCTATTTAAAGTGTTCAGGACTGTGAATGTCTGTTAGCTCACAACAAAACAGTGGAACAATCAAGTCATTGATATTTCTGTCTCTCTATCTACCTGGTGGATAGTCGGGGAGTCAACTGTTCGATGGCGGTGGAAAGGTGAACTATTCAGACGTAAATCTCTTCGATTACTATGTACCCCCCCCCCCCCACACACACACACACACACACGCACACACTCACATCCCCCTCCTCCCTCTCTTCAGAAGTCTGTCTCCACCATACCTGACCAGAAACTCTTGGGACAAAACCTGTCATAGCAGGTCGTACTTTTTAATGTGTAAGATCCGTTTATAGCAATTTATTTTTTTTTCATCTATCTATCTATCTATCTATCTATCTATCTATCTTTCTTTCTTTCTTTCTTTCGATCAATAAGGTACCCTTATAGGGCAATTCAATCTATCTGCAATTCAGATTCATTTTTCAATCACATATATAACGAAACGTGTCCATGTAATTATCCGATTCATGTGTGTGTGTGTGTGTGTGTGTGTGTGTGTGTGTGTGTGTGTGTGTGTGTGTGTGTGTGTGAGTGAGTGAATGAGTGTGCGTGCGTGCATGCATGTGTGCGTGTGTGTGAAACTTAATACTGGCATCTCTTGACAATTACAATAGTCAGTGCGACCAATCCCGGCACAATCATACATGTGATAACACCTATCCATTCTCATGTGAAGACGCCATGAAATTGCAAAGGTCGTAAATATGCGGATAAAACTTTCGACGCCATTTTCAATATCACAAGACTAAACTTTTCGTTGAAAGTGTGATGAGGTCAAAATATTGCTTCGTATAGTAATATGAAAGATATGTCAAATGTTATTTTATGCAAACTTGGTTGGAGTCACGATTAGACCACATACTATAAATTTCAGTAAGCTAAACTGCAGATATTAGTAAAGGTTATGCAAAACGCGGAACGCAGGTTGGTCACATGTAGATATCTCTTGCAAAATATGATAAGGCAAGCCAACTGTGTATCATTTTTGTGGTGAATCGTGTAAACGAAGCCCCGCGAAAGAAACAAAGCAAACAGCTTTACTGGTTTCAGCAACAGCAGTTATCATCTTTTTTGCCTTTTCACAAATCAAACAATATCTGGTAGCGCAGATCGGAATAAGAAAATCCGAAATAAACTAAACGTCATCAGTCATGAAGTGAAGATGATGACGACCATTTTGGTACCAGTCTTTTGTAAAAAGATGTCGGTCTAGTCTGCGTGACGGAAGGCCGGTCGAAGAATGGTGTTTTTCTTTTGAACTGACTCGCTCACAGGTTCTAACCCCCTAGGGGATCGAAGGTAAGCCAGAGACTGCTTTCCCTCCCTTCTCCCCAGTTGTCCTCCCCTCTCTCCATCCACCCCCTTCTCTCTACCATCCTCTTCTTCCTCTTCCCCACCGCCTTCCCCTTTCATCACATTTGAAACGTGAGTCGGAACAGATAATCCCCTTTCTTACAGCTTCTGAGGCCTGCTGCCAAACAGCACTCCCTACCGAGCGTTTCGCAAGGCCTTCTGCAGACGTTGTTGGGTTCGCTTCTCTTGTTCTCTGTCTACCCTCACCTCCACCCTTCCTCACTCTTCCTCCCACCGCCCTCTCTCCTGCCATCTCCACCTGGTGTGTGTGTGTGTGTGTGTGTGTGTGTGTGTGTGTGTGTGTTTCTCTCAACAACTGAACGTAAATGTGTGAGTGTGAACTGGCAAAGAGCCTTCACACTTACACCGGAGATATTTTGAGGTGGTCAGAAACACCCCAATGTTCCTTGATCATTCAATACTCGAATGCAAACAACGCAATGAACATACTATCCAGCTAATTAAACTGATTTCTTTTTAATCTTGCTGGATGTTTGGATGTGTGATAATCGGTTCGTTCGTCAGGCGAACCAAACCAGCACACATGCAAGCGAGCAGCATGTCAAGCAGCCAAACCCACCCATCACATTAAACACGTCAGTTTTCGTGTGAAATCGCTACCTTCTCTTAATTCGTAAAATAAAAGTGCTTTCTTTCCAAAATCATTCTAACGTGTCCTAATGGTCAAAGTCACATAGCACTATGGCTGCAGGGGTCGTGAAACATTAGAAGTTCGCCATGTCTGGGACATGACACCTTGGAAGGCGGTGCCTAAACTCTCCTTCCGCTGCCTTAATCTTCCCCGAACCGAATCAGATACCCATCTACAGCTGGGCGAACAGAGGGTTTTCATGCAGTAAAAACCCAGCGAGTACTTCGAACTCACGACCATCACCTCAGCAATCGATCACCCTAACCAGTAGACCCTTGGGCACACCTAATGCATCATCAGACGGCAAAAAACGCACTGTCCGAAACACTCTTCTTCAATAACCATACTTAGAAGTCCTTAGGTGGTGATAACACATCGAATAAGACAGCCTTTTCTTCAGCAGACTGTCTTATGTGTCCCCATGTGACGCAAACACGCTCAAGAAGAGGTTCTTCTGATTAAACCGCTCCAACGTGTCTTCAGCCTGCCATAGGACATTCAACGAAAAGTTCATGACTTGAAGGGAGTCCAGCTTGTCCTTAGACGTGAAAACACGTCACAACGATTCTTCTTCAGAACTATCCTTAAGTTTCCCTACATTGTAAAAACATGGTGAATAAAAAGTTCTTCCACTTAAACTTTTTCGAGCACACCGAACACGTAAAAAAAAAAAAAAAAAAAAAAAAAAAAAAAGCTTGTAAAACTTTCCCAAAGCATCCTTAGGTTGTAAAGAAAGTTCAAGATTTTTCTGTTCAAACTATTCTAAAATGTCCATGAAACATCAGGACAGACTGAAAAGTTTGTTTTTTTTCATTCTAAAACTACTCAGAAATACCCTTAGATTGTGAAATCATATCAAAAAGGATCATCCTTCTTACACACTTTCTCAACGCGTTTGCAGATTGCTGAAAAAATGAAAGATTCTACTTCTTAAATTTTTCTAACGTGTACTTTAAGTTTCGAAAGCAAATCAAAAGATTTTTCTTCTAAAACAATTCTCAAGTATCCTCAGATTGTAAAAAATACATATTAAACAACTTTTTTGTGTGTGTGGTGGTTTTCAAATATTTTTTCTAATGTGTCCTCATACTGCTAAAAAAAAAACAAACAAAAACAAAAAAAACAAAAAAAAAAAAAAACAAAACGTAAAACGATTCTTCTTCTACTCGTGGATTCACCTTCCAGTTTTAGCCAACACGGACCAAGATAGATGAAACATTCTGAACGAGAAATGTCGCAGTTAACAACGCACACGTTAAGTTGGTTCAGGAATTCCTATTCCCTGTATGGATCTACTCTTGTACTTCCTTCCTTGCTTCCTGTTTGTCACATGCTATTCGCGTACTGCCCTTCTTTGTTTCTACTTTTGAACACACAGGAAGACCTATAATCCAGCGCCAATGGGTCTCTCTGTAGTAGTGTGTGTGCGTGCGCGCGTGCGTGCGTACGCGCGCGCGCGCGCACACACACACACACACACACACACACACACACACACACACACACACACACACATATACATGTACATATACATGTGTGTGTGTGTGTGTGTGTGTGTGTGTGTGTGTGCGAATGTACGTGTGTGTGCATGTGTGTACGTGTGTGTGTGTGTGTGTGTGTGTGTGTGTGTGTGTGTGCGTGCGCGCGTTCATGTGTGTGTGTGTGTGTGTGCGCGCGCGTTCATGCGAACATAGGTGTGTGTGTGTGTGTGTGTGTGTGTGTGTGTGTGTGTGTGTGTGTGTGTGTGTGTGTGTGTGCGCGCGCGCGCGCATGGGTGCGTGTGCGTGTGCAAGTGAGTGCATGCGTACACGCGCTTGCATGCCTGCGTGAGCGTTTCCCATATGATTGTGAGTGGGGTTCGTGTTCACAATAGGTCAATGCTCCACCATACTACTTTGTCACGACTTGCAGACCTTTACATGTCAGCCCTCAATGCCAGATACCCCCCCCCTTTCCCCCCGCCGCCCCCCCCCCCCCCCCCCGCGTGTGGAACACAGACGTCTCTTCACACGTCACCCGGCTGGGCGTGCCTTGGCATCAAGCAGGTAAAACAAAAAGCTAGAAAAAAAAAGAAAAAAAAGAAAGAAAAACAAAGCTGGAGCATAATAATTATAGTTTCTCCCCAAGCTCTTCGCATAGTAGTGTCGAACACCGAAACTTCATTTCAAGTCGAAGTTCGAGATTGGCTTTATCTGAGTAGTTGCATCGTCTGTTATCTGCTCCCATACTGGAAATAAAACATACCTTTATCTCAAGCGAAGCCTGCGTTGTCTTTTTTTTTTTTCTTTCTTTTTTTTTTTCTCTTCTCATTCTTTGTAAAAAATTTCTGTTCGTTTGCCTGATCTTGAGCGTGAGGGTCGATTCTCTATTTCCTTGGGGAAAAAAAAGAAAGGTTCGTGGTAACGGATTGTCGTGTCTCTCTTTCTTTGGGGGGAAAAAGAAAGGTTCGTGGTAACAGATTGTCGTTTCTCTCTTTCTCGTGGGGAAAAAAAAGTTCATGGTAAAGACTGTCGTTTCTCATGGTTTTCTCGTGGGGAAAAAGGTTCGTGGTAACAGATTGTCGTTTCTCTCTTTCTCGGGGGAAAAAGGTTCATGGTAACAGATTGTCGTTTCTCTCTTTCTTTGGGGAAAAACAGAAAGGTTCTTGGTAACAGACTGTCGTTTCTTTCTTTGGGGGAAAAAGTCATAGTAAGTGATTGTCTTTTTTCTTTTTTCTTTTGGGGAAGAAAGAAAGTTCATGGTAACAGACAGTCGTTTCTCTCTTTATGGAAAAAAAAGAAAGATCAAGGTAACAGATTGTCGTTTCTCTTTCTTTGGGGGAAAAAAAGGAAATGTTCACGGTAACAGATTGTTGTTTCTCTTTCTTTGGGGAAAAGGGAAAAGTTCATGGTAATAGATTGTCGCTTCTCTCTTTCTTTGGGGGGAAAGGAAAGGTTCATGGTAAAAGATTGTTGTTTCTCTTTCTTTGGGGGAAAAAAGGAAAGGTTCATGGTAAAACATTGTCTTTTCTCTCCTTCGCTGGAAAAAAAAAAAAAAAAAAAGGAAGACTGACTTCTTCGGTGAGCTTAAAAAAATGACGAACTAGAGGCCTCACGACTCGTTAACAGTTCCACCACACCTTCTTCACTAAGGTTTCCTCAACGTAAATGAACGTTCATCAAGAATGACTCACAGACGGTTATTTCCTCTCATCCCGAAAACCCCCTCTTTCCACACTTTATGAACCGGTAGTGGGAGTCACAGTGGTAGGTCGTTCCCATTTATGGGGGTGGGAGGTGGGGCAGGTGGGGGTTAAATCTAGGGTCCCTGTGTTCGATTACGTACACGTGTCCAGCAATGGGCGATGGGCAGTCTGCCTTTACGGGGAGACCGTAAAGACCCTCGTGGGGTCAGGGTTGTCTGACCAGCTCAATGTTAGTTCCAAACATCAAACATTTGCGAGAGAGAGAGAGAGAGAGAGAGAGAGAGAGAGAGAGAGAGAGAGAGAGAGAGGTGGGGGGACCAAGGGACCGCTCGAATTACTGTAAACGTTCGCAACGCAAGCAGTCAACTTAAACGTTTTCCACTTGCGCGCGACGAATATTCGTTGTCATATGATCGATCGTTGCTC
>JADBJO010000896.1:137500-140000 GCA_016801955.1 Conus betulinus | reverse complement strand
TTTATCTTTGCAAAACAAGACGGGGAGCATCTCTGCGCTTTCTCGCTTAAATCAACAAACAGACGTAGACCCAGGAAACATGCCCCCCCCCCCCCCCCCCCCCAGTTCTCCAACACACACACACACACACACACACACACACACACACACACGTTCATTTGTAATTCTCTCTCTCATTCTCTTTCTCTCAATCTCTTTCTGTCTTTCTCAAGACATAAAAGAGGGAAGGGTGTGGGAACGGAGGGTGGGGGTGGGGAAAAGGGGGGGGGGGGGGGCGGGAGAGGCAGATATCTTAAGCGAGCGTCTACGGTGAATTGAAATAAAAGAAGAAGGAGAAGAAGAAGAAGAAGAAGAAGAAGACCAGACAGACAGTCAGGCATGCAATCTCCCGACCATCGTCTTTCCCTAACAACAACAAATACAGAGACGAGGGTCCTCCTGCCTGACGCGCAGCCGAATTTGAGGGAATGGGGAGAAAAGGAAAAAAAAAAAACCAAACACACAAACCACACACACACACACAAAAAGGAGCGAAAGAACAGTTACATCACCAATTCTTACTCCCCTCTCCCCACAGAAGTGGAGAGCATTACCTCCCACATCTCTGCATCTCCCCCGTCCCCCCTCCCCCTCCCCTCCTTTCTTTTTCTCTTTCTGTCTGTTTCTCTCTGTCTCTCTCTCTCTCTCTCTCTCTTCTCTCTCTCTCTCTCTCTCTCTCTCTCTCTCTCTCTCTCTCTCCTCTCTCTCTCTCTCCTCCGTCTCGGATTTGATTTGATTTGATCTGATGTGCTGATTATGATGGAAATCTTGTCTTAGAAGCTACCTAAGAGCACGGAGTTTCCTTTCTTCTTCTTCTTCTTTTATCTAGGCTTGTTCTGACTTCAGAGCTGGTTGTCAAAGGAAATCTTGCTCAGAATGTGACGTTAAGGCCAGGTTTTACTGTCATTTAAACGTGCGACCACAGTTCTGGTTTTAAAGGGAAATGCTGATACAGAAATGTTGTTAAGAAGCTTTCAGGTTTGTTGTTGGTTGTAAGCATGTCGTGATCAGTGTGCTGGACTGGAGAGTGTTTCCTACCTGAGCTAGGCAGATTAACTGCATATGAACTGTGTCACCTTGACCTGGCGTCATGACCATCCTGCATGTTGATAGTAATTGCATTAATTGATTGATACAGATTGATTATCTTCTTTGAACTCCATCCCCCCCACCCCATCCCCCTCATTGTTTCCGTGTGAATGGGCACAAAGCCAAACACATTAAAGAATTCGTATTCGCATTGGCATTCTCTCTCTCTCTCTCTCTCTCTCTCTCTCTCTCTCTCTCTCTCTGGTTAAATCTCTCTTGACTTGAGACGGGACAATTCCGACAATCCACTGTACGGTAATCTTGAGATGGGAAGAGAGAGACAGGGGAGTGGCTGGTGATTGTCAGTCTGAGGTCAACGACAGTTTGATCGCCTCGGCCTTCAACGTTGAAAGCGGGCAGCGCCATTTCACGTGGTGGTGCCTTCAGTACCAGTTCCAATCGGTGTCCTCCGCTTTCCCCGCCTGTAGTAGTTTCGTCGTCTTTTCTTTCGCCGTCGTCTTTTCTTCGCCGCCTGTACTTTCGCCGTGTATACTTTCGCCGCCAGTAATTTCGCCGTCTTTTCTTTCGCCCGCCTTTACTTTCGCCGTCTATGCTTTCGCCACCAGTAATTTCGCCGTCTTTTCTTTCGCCGCCTTTACTTTCGCCGTCTATGCTTTCGCCGCCTTTACTTTAGCCGTCTATGCTTTCGCCACCTGTAATTTCGCCGTCTTTTCTCTCGCCTCCTGTACTTTTGCCGTCTATACTTCAGCCGCCTGTACTTTCGCCGTCTATACTTTCCCCGCCTGTAATTTCGCCGTCTTTTCTTTCGCCGCCTTTACTTTCGCCGTGTATACTTTTCGCCGCTTGTAATTTCAACTTTTAACAAACCATTCACCGGTATAGGTACTATCCTTTCTCTCCGAGCGCGCGCGCGCGCACGCGCGCGTGTGTGTGTGTATGTGTGTGTATGTATGTTTTTTGTTCGTGTTCTTGACACTCTAAATTAAGACACTGATTAACAGCGAGTTTAAACATTTTTTTCTTTATGTTTATAAGACTTGCCATGAAATTAGATTATAATGCTCTCTCTCTCTCTCTCTCTCTCCTCTCTCTCTCTCACGCGCGCACACACACACACAGACGCGCGCACACACACACACACACAGACGCGCGCACACACACACACACACACACACACACACACACACACACACACACACACACACGCACACACACACACGACCATATGAACACAGGACACACACATACGTGTAGAAAATCAATCGCCTAACCATCTTATTAACCGCATCTTCACTGATCGTCTACAGAGAAAGCTGTCACACATCCGTTTTCCGTCCGTTATCATCTGAATTCTGGAAACTAGTGATGGCTGCTGCATGGTCGACACACTTGCCAGCTGAAAATGCTTTCT
>JADBJO010000896.1:122500-125000 GCA_016801955.1 Conus betulinus | reverse complement strand
ACATCATCGGCAAACAGCATCTTAAAAATCTTCACAGCACCTGTAATAATCTGACAGCCTTGCTCGACTCCACGTGGGCAATTGAAAAAATCAGAATAAACCACTTTCCTCACGCACACATGCGAAGACAGAGTCATACATTCCACGTAATGCCATATATAACTTTCCGTTGACTCCGTTTTTTCTCTAAGAACATTGCATAAAATATGTCTATTTACAGAATCAAAACCTTTTTCTGAAATCAACAAAAGCGACATACAATTTTGTATTTTTATGCATGTTTTTTGTACAAGAGCAAACAACGTAAATATATGATCAGTTGTGCTGTACCCAGATCTAAATCCTGCCTGCTCCTCCACGATTTTCTCTTCCCAGTCTGCACAACGTTTCAATCTCACATTTAAGATGTGTGTGTAAATTTTGCTGACAACACTTGTCACTGCTACACCTCGGTAGTTATTATTAGGAGTGTTTACATCTCCCTTTTTGTGGATAGGAACGATGATTGATTTAGGCCATTCAACCGGAAATGACCCGCCCCGAAACAAGTTATTGAATATCAATACCAGAACATCAATTACTAAATGATTAGAACTTTTCAGCATTTCCCCTACAATTTTTTCTGGCCCTGCACCCTTCCCGCCTTTCAAGTGTTTTAATTTAAAGTTTAATGTGTGAGACAGACAGACAGACAGACAGACAGAGAGAGAGAGAAGAGAGAGAGAGAGTTACGTGAGTCTGTGTGTGTGAGTGTGTGAGTGTGAGTGTGAGTAGATATGAGTTATATATGTATGTATATATATATATGTGTGGGGGGGGGGGGGGGGGGGGCTTATGCGTGTCACAGTATGACTCTGAGAAGATCTTGGTGAAAAACACACACACACACACACACACACACACACACACACACACACACACACACACACAATGAGACAGTGAAATGAGAGAGAGAGAGAGAGAGAGAGAGAGAGAGAGAGAGAGAGAGAGAGAGAGAGACAGACAGACAGACAGAGACAGAGGGAGACAGAGCGATAGAGAGTTTGAAACACACACACACACACACACACACACACACACACACACACACACACACACACACACGACACAGACATGCACACACAATGAGAGAGAGAGAGAGAGAGAGAGAGAGAGAGAGAGAGAGAGAGAGAGAGACAGACAGACAGACAGACAAACAGAGACAGAGGGAGACAGAGCGATAGAGAGTTTGAAACACACACACACACACACACACACACACACACACACACACACACACACACACACACACACAGCACTTGCCATACAATCGCTTCCACATCTGGTCGATTCGCGCGCTACTAAATCTGTTTTTGGTCTGGTCTTTGTGGGGCTGTCAATGGTGAACTGTTTGCAATTACTGACTGCAAGCAAATCTAACACATCTTTTCTAGCATGCAGTGTCTTGTCTTTCACCCCCCCCCCCCCCCCCCCCCCCCTTCATCCCACTACTCCCCTCCCACACACCTGCTCATTCTGACGCCCAATGCACAAGCCCGGCTCGGACGGTCTTTCCAAGTCACTACACCGCGGTCCGCAGGGAGCAGTCACTGCCGAGCAGTCGTAGGGCAACCCCGCGGAGGACACCCTGCGCCGCTGTCGGGTCACTTTGAATAGTGTTCAGTGGTGCATGTTCGGATAGAACATACATAAAATGCTGTTGTCTACCAAGCCATGGGCTGACGAGATTATCGTGGTTTCTTCGAGGAACCGGCATGACTTAGTGAGCATGCCTCCAACAGGGCAACCCTTCAATTATATGTCAACACACAGTCTTTTAACAAACAAAAAAAAAAAAAATGGGAGAGAAGTGAAGAAGGTATCTCAAGCTATACTCGAAGAACGAGACACGGAGGTATAAGTAATAAATATACAACATAAGTAGACACGAGGCACGGGGACATAACAAATAAATACACACTATAAGTAGACACGAGACACAGAGGCATACGTAAATGATGCACAAAATAAGTAGACACACGAGACACGGAGGCATAAGTAATAAATGCACAATATAAGAGACACTAGACACGTGAGCATAACGAATAAATACACAATATAAGTAGACAATAACAGTGTTGAACTTTGCGAACGACACCCGGCATCTGGTGTATTATTATTATTATTATTACGCATACTTCTATAGCGCCTATCCTCGGCTAGAGACCAAGTTCTAAGCTCTTTACAATCCACACAAGGGGCTGCCTACCTGGGCAGTGCCGACTGAAGAGCTGCCAGCTAGCGCTTCATTCAGTCATTTCCGGTGTCATCCAGCCAATATCGTTCACTCAGTTTCCTTACTTCCTTCATTCTTTCCATTTCTCACGCAGGGTACATGCTACGAGTAACGTGTCATCCATACCAACGGCCAAATTGGCCTTCTCTTCCGAAAGTTGGTGACGGGATTTTACGTTTGTGTAAGATGTTATGCTTGCCCCGTGGGGTTGGGCATAGAATAGAC
>JADBJO010000896.1:105000-107500 GCA_016801955.1 Conus betulinus | reverse complement strand
GACCTTTAACCGCTGACTCTCCAAAAGACATATGTAAACTCTTCCCCTCCCCCCACCCCCCACCCCACCCCCCCTACAGATTGTGGGGTAGGGAGAACGCAACCCTCAGTCCGCAGACTGTCACCTGGACGTATATAAACTTTTCTCAATGGAAATGGAAATCCGTAGCATCATCTTTATATCCACATTCTCATCGATCAGCATTAAAAAAAAACCAAAACCTTTTCCTTAATCAGCAGACTGTCTGCATGACGTATTATAACCCCCCCCCCCCCCCCCCCCACCCCAGCCTCGCCCCGATTGTGGGGCTGAGGAGACGCATTCTTTAATCCGCAGAATGTCCACAAGATGTACATACAGTTTCCCTTTTTTTTCCGCTGGATAAGAATCTTCAGGTGTGTTTTCAGTTATTTATAAAAACAAACAAACAAACAAACATTTGTGTGTGTGTGTGTGTGTGTGTGTGTGTGTGTGTGTGTGTGTGTGTGTGTGTGTGTGTGTGTGTGTGAGTGTGTGTGTATTTCCATCTCCTCTAGACTTGAACTGGGTTGTGTGTGTGTGTGTGTGTGTGTGTGTGTGTGTGTGTGTGTGTGTGTGTGTGTGTGTGTGAGTGTGTGTGTGTGTATTTCCATCTCCTCTAGACTTGAACTGGGTTGTCCGAGTTCTAGTCCTTGGAATAAGACAATATACAGAGCTTTCAAGTGCGACATACACTTGGCTTTCGTATGGAAAACAAAACAAAACAAACAAACAAAACATGGCGTGTCCTGATGATAAAGTAAAGCACTCACAGAGACTTTCATCAGTTAATCGTCTACAGAAAACTGAACGTACAAAACTACCCGGTACACTGCGATGAATTCAAGTCCGAGTTTCTTTTTTTTTCTTCTTCTTCTTCTTTTTTCCCCCTCCTTTCTTCACCCCAAGTTATCTTGCGAACCTATCAAAGATGAAACTCCATACATAACTTTAGAAAGTCCCATAACTTTATCAACGTAAGGAACAGCGAATTGCTAGAGGGCCATCGTGTCTAGGGCACGATAGTGTGAAAGGCCGATCCAAATCCTTCTCCTGCCTTGACTTTCCCTGAAATGAATCAGGTACCTCTTTACTGCGGGATGGACAGGGGATTTTCAAATCATACAACCGAGCCCGTGACCGATTCGAACCTACGACCCCGTAAACTCCGCAGCCACAAAAAAAAAAAAAAAAAAAAAAAAAACAACAACTCAAATGACCGCGGGGCCCCTTCTGACGAACATAAAACCTCGGACAGGAGCAGGGAGTGCATACCCTGCCCCGCAATACTTCGTCGGCGCGCAGGATAGTCAGGGCATTGTCACACTGCTGTGTGACTTGGAAACGGCTTCGATTCTTCACGGCTGGTGCAATCAACAGGGACGAGTGTTCTCCACCTTCAGGATGTCACTCTTTCGTTATCTTGTACAAAGCTGCAGCTTGTCAACAGTTCTCTCAACAGTCTCTCTCTCTCTCTCTCTCTCTCTCTCTCTCTCTCTCTCTCTCTATCTTTCATTCCAGAACATGATCTTTATTCCTCTGTGCCATGAGATCCCTGAAATGGTCATGCGTGGTCGGCTGGGATGTAATAAAACTGAAAAGAGAAAGCGATTCATGTGTCTTCCTTCACTACGTGTTGTGTTCTGTCTTTTCTCTCTCTCTCTCTCTCTCTCTCTCTCTCTCTCTCTCTCTCTCTCTCTCTCTGTCTCTCTCTCTCTCTCTCCTCTGTCTGTCTGTCTGTCTGTCTGTCTCCTCTCTCTCTCTCTCTCTCTCTGAGATATGTTTTCTACTGTGCTTGATTTGTTGTGCGAACGCGAAAGCTTTTCATGATTCAACCTTCTTTTTCTTCCTCTTCTCCGTCTTCTTCTCTTTCTCTCTTCTCTCCTCTCTTTCTTCTGTGTCTCTCTTTCTGTGTCTCTCTCTCTGTCTCTGTCTGTCTGTCTGTCTCTCTCTCTCTCTCTCTCTCTCTCTCTCTCTCTCTCTCTCTCTTTACCTCTCTCGTATTCGAGAGCCATTTTGAGTATGCGCACACGGGGAGAGAGAGAGAGAGAGAGAGAGAGAGAGAGAGAGAGAGAGAGAGAGAGAGAGAGAGAGAGAGAGAGAGAAATAAACGTCAACGAAGATAGCCTGATGGGACAAAGAACAGAAGGCCACATCCACAGACGCAACAGGAAAAAAAAAAAAAATGGAAAGGTCTCCCCACCCAGGCCGCTGGCCGCTCCAGCACACCCATACAGGTTCTTTCATTTCCCGTCCTTTGATCTCATCATCGTTCCAATCTCACTGCTCTTGTTCCCCCTCCCCACCCCACCCCACCCCACCCACCCACCCGCCCACCCCCCCTCCCTTCCCCTCCTCCTCTCCAACGTGTCTTTGGTTCTTTGTTGTTGTTGTTTTTTCTGAGGTAATCAAGCATTTCTGTTCACGCTTAATTGTTCTATCTTTCGGCCTTTTTTTTTTAATTTTTATTTTTTTTGATAAC
>JADBJO010000896.1:80000-85000 GCA_016801955.1 Conus betulinus | reverse complement strand
TCTCTTTCTCTGTGTATGTCTATAGCTCTGTTTGTGCCTTCCAAAGTCTTGTTTATTTGTCTGTCTGTATAGCTTCTGAAAAAGAGGGGTAGAAGGGGGGAACGAGAGAAAAAGACAGACAGAGAGAGAGAGAGGGGGGGAGGGAGGGAGGGCAGAGAGAGGAGAGAGGAGAGGGAGAGAGAGAGGGGGGGGGGGAGGGAGGGAGAGAGAGAGGAGAGGGAGAGAGAGAGAGAGAGAGAGAGGGGAGACAGACAGACAGACAGACAGAGGCACAGAGAGAGGGGAAGGAGGGGAAGGGGGGGGGGGGGGAAGCTTCCACCTGTAGAGCTAACGGTCGTGAGGTCCAACCACCCGAGGGGCCGGGGTTTTTTCCACCCTGACAACTTCTCTCTCTCTCTCTCTCTCTCTCTCTCTCTCTCTCTCTCTCTCTCTGGCCACCCAGCAATACCTGATTCAGACCAGGGAAGGATAAGGCGGCGGAAGGAGTAGGCTAGGTTCCGTTTTCATAGCGCCGTGCACGTGCCTAAGACATGTAACAACCTCCAGCAGTTCATGGCTTCCAAGACCGTTACGTTGCAGTGATGAAATCACGTGATCCATGATCTCCAGTCTGTCTCTCCGTATCACCTTATGTCAGTTAATCTCTTCATCTCTGTCCGTCTTCGTCTCCCTGTATTTCTCTCTCTGCTTAATCACCCATTCTCTTCCTTCCGTCCCACAATCTCTCTCTCTCTCTCTCTCTCTCTCTCTCTCTCTCTCTCTCTCTCTCAGTCTCTCTCAATCTCTCCCTCTCTCTCTCTCTCTCTCTCTCTCTCTCTCTCTCTCTCTCTCTTCTCTCCCTTTCCTCCCACGTCTCTATCATTCGCCTTCTTTTCAATAAACTCCACTAATGAGTACAATATTTTTGTAACAGAAATATTCCAATGAATAACCGAATGAATCAAAGGACGAACAGATGGATAACTGACAGCAGCGTCAACAAAAGATACCTCCGATGTGAGTCGTAGGAACAGCATCTTTTTTCTTTCTTTCTTTTATATTTAACCTTTTTGGTTTCAATAATAAAGCTCCTTTGAATAACCCTGCTAGGTTTTTTGTGTGTTTTGTTTTGTATTATTCCAAAATAGACGTGTTATTTTTCGCAGTTCTCTATCTGTCTATCCATCTATTTGTCTGTCTGTCTGTCTGTCTGTCTGTCCACACCACACACACACACACACACACACACACACACACACACACACAATTGTCTTGGTCTTGGAACGAAACTGGCCAATTCAGCAGACTTCCGTGTCATTTGTACCTGAGAGAACCCGTAATTCACCTGTCAATTACCCCCGATGAGCACGGGAACGTCCTGACTGGTCAGCAGACAGTGCTGACGTGTTCCACGTGCAGCCACTGACCCGACAACCGCGCGGTCAGTGACCCTTAATTATCCAGACCTCAGTTTGCCAGATATCATCACCAGCGGACTGTTGACTTTTCTTTATTCTGTGATCGGGTAGATCGGTCGATCGATTGATCGATCGATCGAAGGGCCCCGGACAGAGATTCGTGGGGATTCGTGGTGTGATCAGGGATTGGACATTGCCTCTTGTAGTGGTGATGCCAAATAGCCTCGTTTTTTTTTTACCTGTGTCCATCCTGTCAACTGGGGGCAGTGTTCGCGAAGTAAAGCATACACGACACATCAATGCAGATCTGTGTCACACAACAACATAAGGACTGAGTAAAACTGCAGTGTAGGCCTATGTCACACGACAATGTAGACCTATGTCACACGACAATGTAGACCTTTGTCACACAAATGTAGACACTTGTCACACGACAATGTAGACCTATGTCACACGACAATGTAGACCTATGTCACATGACAATGTAGACAATGTAGACCTATGTCACATGACAATGTAGACCTATGTCACATGTAACACGTAGACAATGTCACACGACTGTAGACCTATGTCACACGACAGTGTAGACCTTTGTCACATGACAATGTAGACCTTTGTCACATGACGTAGAATGTAGACAATGTAAATCTTTGTCACACGACAAAGTAGACCAACGTCACACGAAAATGTAAACCTTTGTCACACGACAATGTAGACCCACATCACACGTTAATGTAGACCCACATCACATGACAATGTCGACCTATGTCGTTAGGACAATGTAAGCCTATGTCCCACATCAATGTACACCTACGTCACATAGCAACGAACATCTGTGTCACACAATAAAGGTGGACACATGTCACAGAACAAAGCAGGCTCATATCGCCCGACCATTTGCTTGTATGTCACACGACAGTTCACTTATAAGTCACCTGACAATTTACGCCCACGTGAAAGTAGGCCTACGTCATACGACAGTGGAGACCCGTGTCAAACAATGGGGATGAGGGAATGCAGAATCCCTGTGACCTTCCTTCACACCTGTAGCCCGTTAAGATTGTGATGCTGTTAACTGGCTGACGATATTGAAGTAGTACAATGGGCTAACCACATTAATCAACTTGCGTAAGGGTTTCGTCCAAGATGGGGGAAATCGTGATGGTATTGCTTAAGTGCACTAAGTTGATGTATTATTAGTCAGGCTCAACACACCAAGGTTACCTTTGCACTCATATACGCATATGCACACTCATGCACCCACCAAACATTCACCTCCCTCTGGGAATGGAATGCCATGCATTCGGTTCTCTCCTAACATGACTGAGAACAAGAAATACAGTTTCTATGCTACTTACAATCAAACGTGGAAAATCCAAATTACACAAAATGGAATAATGAAAACATAAAAGATCAATACTTCCCAATGCCGGGTTATAATAAAATGACTTCTTACCTGGCCAGGTTTCCACACACACAACCACACGTTCACACCACACCACAGTTCTTGAACAGGTCTCTTCAAGTTTTTTTTTTCAGCACTGGATGATGGTTGACGCCCTTGGTTGACTGGCTCCAGGTTTCAGGACTGGGGTCTTCGTGGTCGTCTCTAGGAACTCGACGTAGAAATCTTCTTCGTCTCTTTCACCCACCTCTGGGTTCAAACTCAGTTTGTCTGTCTTCACCCACATCTGGGCTTCAAACTCAGTCTTTTCTCTTCCAGCTTGTCTTTTACCTAAGACCTTGCTGTCTCTTCTGTCTCCCAGACCACGTTGCTCTCGATCCTACTCTGTACTGCCCACCCTTCTCTCCTCTTTCGTTCTCTCTCTCGCGTGGTGGTCTTCTCCTGTCCATCACGTTGTTCTTCCTCAGTTTATACAGGGATGGACACAAACGATTTCCCTTCAGGCCATGCCTTTGTCCCTGTTGCTTCTCAATCACCTTGTTCACAAGTACGCTGAATTCTCCTTTCGCTACATTCTCCACACATCAGCATTTACACACATTCCTACCCAATGCTTAGCAAACAACCACTTGGCACCAAATGGACATCGTTCCCGCCGACTCCGGGACCACTTTAACACAGTAATTATCCTAGAGAGAGCTACGACAACAACGTCCACACGCATTCAACCAGCCTGACAAAGCGTCAACGCAGTGCCCCATGGCAATACCATCTAAACAAGGGACTGTTTACAAGGCAACCTCAGCTGAGTATTTAGCGCCCTACTCGATGCTCGGAGGTCCTAGTGGTTACACTCCTTCCCTCTCGCTATCGGGAAGGTTCGAACTCGGGAGTGTCCTCACCACCTTATGTGCCATCTGTCACCTGACCACTTCAACCTCCTTGACGCACTTCGACTGTATGCGTTAGGTGAAGGCGTACTGGTAATGGGTCTATTACCTATTTCTCTACCACTTACAACATTTCTTGCCTCTAAGCGCTTAAGGTCTTTTATGAGAGGTTTCATTTCCTTGACAGGTTGGTTTGTTTGTTTGTTTTACGCACAAACCTCGACCGAACTACATTCTTCCTCGTTCAGCTGATGAATTCTCTTAACACAAAGTTAAAAAAAAAAAAAAAAAAGGCAAGTCAGGTAGGGTAAGGTAAGGTAAAGTTGCTTACAGCCTAGCCGACCGCAAAGGGCCATATCAGGGCTGTCACCATGTTGAAGTCAACTCATAAGTCATCACAAAAAAAGCCACCATTCACACGTCTCCTTAAAATACACCTTCTAAAAGCGCACCAGAAACCTAGTTACAAAATCTTTCTTCCTTAAATCTTAGATCAGATGAAAATTGTTACCCTCTTTCAGAAAATTCAATGATTACGAGCGAGTCAAGATAGAAAGAAAGACGGGAGAATCAAGGGGAATGTACGCACTGGAACACACAAGAAAGAAAAGGTAGAAACGAAGGAAAATGCGTTAAACGATGGGTAAAAGTAGGAAAAGCTAGGGAAAAAAAACAACAACAACAACAAACAAAACACAGGCTCAAGGTAGATAAGGTATGGAAGGTTTACAAAAATGGAGAAAAAAAAACATGGGTAACGTGGACACAGTGGCAAATGGTTTGAAAAACAGGTACATGTGAGTACCCAAAAAAACCCCAGAAGATTCACAAAGAAATGCGAAAGTATATAAAAGATCGATTCCTATAGGTAAGATTATGAAAGTACAGAAAGGAATACATACATGTAGACAGATGAATAAAGGTTTTTTTTTTTTGTTGGGGGTGGGGGGGGGGGGCGGGGGAGAGGAGGAGGAAAAATAAAGACAGTGTAAAAATAGGAAAGGTCAGGGAAAAAAAAAAAAAAAGAAAAAGTAGCTGAAGATAGGTATACGGTGAAAAAGTAAGGAAACATTGGAGGAAGCATGCAAAGGTTGGGGGAGGAGGGGGGCAAGAAAAATCAAGAGTTTATCTAAACATTAGTAGGTAAGGTTAAGTACCAAACATACAAAGATGCAAGAGCAGTGCAAATATAAAAGGGTTAGAGAAAAAACAGAATAAAGTCGCTGAAGATGAGTTCAAGTAAGAAGCGTTCGGAGACGGCGAAAAAAAAAAAAGGTCTAGACTGGTAAAAGAAGGAAAGTTTAAGCG
>JADBJO010000896.1:67500-70000 GCA_016801955.1 Conus betulinus | reverse complement strand
AGAGGACGGTTCAGAAATGTTGACGCTTGAGACAAAAATGACTGCGACCGAGAGAAACTTCTTGCATCGAATGAAAAGTATAACGATGGAAGTTGTTGAAGTCGATCTCTGTGTTTAGTCGCAGTTGTTGGTGTTGTAATTATTTCATTCGAAGTGGAATACTTGATAAAGCCCTAATGAATATTTGGCATGAAATGACACGAATCTCTTCATTCTGGGAAAAAATGTTGCGCGCGCGCGCGCACAGAGAGAGAGAGAGAGAGAGAGAGAGAGAGAGAGAGAGAGAGAGAGAGCGAGAGAGAGAGAGAGAGAGGAAACATATGGGAGCCCAAACGCTCGGAGACATGCTGTATGCCATCACCCTTTCCAGCCCAATTACAACGACATCATAGCTGTTTGGCACACAACGTTCACTCCTTAAAGAAGCTTGACAGACCGGAAAAAACGAAGCATGTTCTCTACACGATTACCTCCCTTCCTTTGGAAGGCATTTCATCCAACCAAGTTATAATGATGATAATGATAATGAATACTTTTATATGGCGCCTATTCTCGGCTAGACGCCAAGCTCTAAGCGCTTTACAATCAACACACTCGTTTACACAACGGGCTGTCTACCTGGGTAGTGCCGACTGAAGAGCTGCCATCTGGCGCGCTTCATTCAGTCGTTTTCCCATGTCATCCAGTCAGTATCGTTCAATCGATATCGATCACTCATTTTCCTTACTTCCCTCATTCTTTCCATTTCTCACTCAGGGTGCATGTTATGTGTAACGTGTCATCCATACCAACGGCCAAAAACTGGCCTACTCTTCCGAATGTTGGTGATGGGATTTTTATGTGTGTGCAAGATGTTATGCGTGCGTTTCACACACGGAACCTCGGTTTTATAGTCTCATTCGAAGGACTGTATGGGAAAAATGGAGTCAGAACCAATGTTAACTCCGAGGGAAACCCCCCCCCCCCCCCCCCCCCCCCCCCCCTGTACCGAAACGCCCCGGCGGAGGTTCGAACCCGCAAACCCCAGGATCACCAAGATTGCGAGTCAGGCGCTCTACCAACTGAGCTACTCCGGCTCCTAGTTATCCCCCCTCTCGCGCGTAGTCTTACTTTTGGTCATGGATAGCTGTCAACGGCTGAATCTCATTCAGCCAGCTTTCCCTCCAAACTACAAACAAATCCCCTGCGTCGGACCGTGTGAGAAAGCCCCTAAGATCCAGCGACTGACGCGATGGACGAAATGACCTCTGAACTCGTGAAGATGAGCCCCGGAAGCGCGGCTTCGTTCAGCAACACACACACACCCAGGACGAGTGCCCGCGGTGAGAATACATAACCATTCAGACTGGCTGGTCGGCAGGTCTCCGAGGACCCGGTCAGGGCAGTCCCCGGGAGGTTCCGCTCCGAGCTCAGTGAGCCTGAAACAGTCTGTGAGCTTTCAGGCGTGTCCCAGGTGGGAGGTAGGGAAATCCGATTAAAAAAGTGCGCAGGGCAGGCGGGAAATTTCTCTTTCCGCGGCATCTCTCTCTCTCTCTCTCACACACACACACACACACACCACACACACACACACACACACATATATGCGTCGCGCGCGCGCGCACACCGCACACAACCACACACACACACACACACACACACACACACACGCACGCACGCACGCGCGCGCGCACATACACATACACAGACATGCACACTCACCACACACACACACACACACCACACACACACACACAACACACACACACACTGTAGCAAACTTTCAATGCAACATACGTAGTTGATGTAGCACTAATCAATGGAACAAAGAAACAACACCCCAATCACAAAATAAACAAACAAAACAAACAAAAAATCAAACCAACAACAAAATACCAACCACGTTGTAATCTATATGATCACATTTTCTAATATTATGCTCTTTAACAACTTAATAATCAACCTGAAAAAGTCGCACGCACTCAAACACCCACAGATACGCGAGCGCGCAACTACAAAATATACACATACCTAATACTGTAATTCTCAAAGACACAATCAGGAAACCTCGCGATCTTCACGAATCTGATGATTTTCCATAAACGGCGGCATCTCCTCTTCTTTCGCCCTAGTTGCAATCTTTGAATATCTCCATCATCCAATATATTAATAACTGGCCACAGATTGCAAAAAATGCACGCGCGCGCCAACAAGTACAGGCTCATACGAAACGCCCTAACGCTTTTAGCTGATCAATACAATTTGTAATGTTTATAATCCTCACGAACTTGGAGAACTTCCAGAAACGACAGGCCATGAGGCTCGTTCCTATCCATCGTTACCTTTAGGTTCAATGTAATGGAGAAAACGTGATGGCGTGCCCAGTCCTCAACTAATTGCTTGTTTAAACGTAACCGAGAAAAATGGCGGACGTGCTTAGCAAAAGTACGTACGTTCCTCTTACGTTGTGTGATGTATATTCTCCGATCCCTCTTCCCACTCTGTGTCTCTAAACACACAC
>JADBJO010000896.1:60000-62500 GCA_016801955.1 Conus betulinus | reverse complement strand
CAATGATCTGATCCCGATAAAACGTAGAATTACTTGCAGCAATATTTGCCAACCGACATTTTGTTTTAAATCAGTGCAGCAATATTTGCACTGACATACTTTTTTTATTATTAGTGCAGCAGTATTTGCCAACTGACATTTTTTTAATCAGTGCAGCAATATTTTGCCAACTGACATACTTTTTTTCATCAGTGCAGCAACATTTGCCAGCTGACATTTTTTTCATCAGTGCAGCATCTATTTGCCAACTGACATTTTTTTCATCAGTGCAGCAATATGTGCCAACTGACATACCTTTTCATCAGCGCAGCAACATTTGCCAAAATGACAACTTTTTTCCGATGTACGTATCATCTTTAGCTGACGACCTTTTTCAGCGAAAACGTCATTTTTAAAAAATTAAAGTACCGACGAAAACGTTCATCTTTTGGTGAGACCTTTATGCAAAGTATGACTGGAAAGTCGTGAGTCATGTTTTTCATCATTCCGCCACGTTTGGTTCTCCCAGCAACTGAAAATATCTCTATGAACAATTGGCATACATTTTTCATCAGCCTATTAAGTAGGCCTAATCCCTATTACTGGCGGCAGTTTCTGAGAAAATAACTTCTGAAAACATTCATCGAGGACTGAGAGTAGGGCATATTTGGAAAGACCTCGTCCATATACCTGCCAATAACATACAAAAGTTACCGTTCACACACACACACACGCACGCACGCACACACACACACAGACACACACACACACACACACACACACACACACACACACATAGACACACACACACACACACACACACACACACACACACACACACACACACACACACACACACACACACACACACACACACACACACACGACAATTACACAAAAATTCGCTTTGATTTACGTTCGAGTTGAAAAGGAAGGAAGCCAGCCGAAATGTGAGGCGGGACAACAGCGTCAGGTATTGACATTTCAACCTTTTCCTCCCGAGCCGACGTAATGCATTCTCTCCCCACCCCGCGCCGTTTAACTGGATTACAAGGACACGAGTTTTCGCCGGATTGGCTTCCAATCTTTTTTTGTCGTGCGGTTAGTGTCGTCTGCTCTTGTGTCGTCTGCTTCAGTTGATTAGGGGTGTGATTCATCATGCGGGTTGTGTGGATGAGCAACGTCCTTGGCTACCTTGGATGTTATTGCTCTCTCTCTCTCTCTCTCTCTCTCTCTCTCTCTCTCTCTCTCTCTGACTCTCTCTGTGTCTCTGTCTCTGTCTGTCTGTATGTGTGTGTGTGTGCGTGTGTGTGTGTGTGTGTGGGTGGTGTGTGCGTGTGTGTGCGCGCGCACGCGCGCGCGCGCGCGTGTGTGTGCGTGTGTGTGTGTGTGTGTGTGTGTGTGTGTGTGCGTGTGTGTGTATGGGTGCGTGCATGTGTATATGCGTGCATATGTGTGTGTGTGTGTGTGCGTACGTGTGTGTGTGTGCGTGCATGCGTGCGTACATGCGTGTGTATGTGTGTGTGTGTGTGTGTATGCGCGCGCGCGCGCGCGCGCGCGCGCGCGTGTGTGTGTGTGTGTGTGTGTGTGTGTGATCTGAGATATGGGTCAATGAGAAAATGCTTTACAAAGGAGTTGAAAGCTGCAGACGAGCTGAAGAATGCAAGAGATAGAAACATCTTTCTTTAGAGAGTTGAAGGTTGGATTTGCAGAAGATTGAGGTACGAGTGAATGAGAAAATGCTGTGGCTAAGAAGCTGAAACTGCAGACGACTTGAAGGATGGGAGAGCTAGAAACACCTTTTATTAGAGGGTTGAATTTGCAAAAGACTTGAGGTGTGAGTGAATGAGACATACCCTTTTAGTACAGAGTTTGAAGCTGCAGAAGAGCTGAAGAATAGTTGAATGAGAAAAAAAAAACCCACACCACTTTCCTATGTACACAGAGTTGAAGCAACAGAAGACTTAAGAGGAACTGGAGAATGAGAATCACCTTCCTGTACTGTACAACTAAAGCTGCAGGAAAAAAATCAAAAGGGCAACAACTCTTCAGCACTCCCACTTCCGTTCCAAAAAAAAAAAAGCCCAGGGGAAATGAATTGGGCTTGCAGGCTCTCCCCATGTCAAACACTAGAAGTCTCTTACACTCAGATAGAGGTACTGACCGACAGTATCCAGCCCACAGTTGGTAATTCTCGGAAGCCAAAAATGGCCCACAGAGGTGAAGCTCCAGGTCAGAAACAAACAGATTAACAAACAAATAAACAAAAAGGGCGGACAGCGGGGCGTCACCCAAAATGGTGGACTGACCGTTTATGATGGCAAGGCACTTTGAAGAAGAAGAGGGAGACGAAGAAGAGGAAGGAGGAGCAAGAGGAGGAGGAGGAGGAGATGATGATGATGATGATGATGATGATGATGAAAAGGAAAGCAAAGAAGAAGAAGAAGAAGAAGAAGAAGAAGAAGAAGAAAAACGCAACGAAGAAGAAGAAGAAGAAGAAGAAGAAGGAGAAGAAGACAAG
>JADBJO010000896.1:12500-45000 GCA_016801955.1 Conus betulinus | reverse complement strand
TCTCTCTCTCTCTCTCTCTCTCTCTCTCTCTCTCTCTCTCTCTCTCTCTCTCTCTCTCTCTTCTTCTTCCAAACGGACTGTACAAATTCTGCCTACCCATAGATCTGTTTGATGGGCGATGCAGCGATCAATACCCGGTAATTCTCCTCCCTGCATCAATCATCGATCACCACCACCATCCCACCTTTCCCTGCCGAACCACCTATATAGCAAGGTCGTCCCCAGTCATCACTATGGCAGGGGATACACAAGCCAAAAGTTCAAAAACAAACCTAGGACACTTCCCCGCATATAAAACTGCTTACATCTAAAATCGTTCGGGTCGAAAGTTAAACGAGCTATTCTCAGGTTAAAAAAACAAAAAGTAAAAGCAATTGTCACCGGATAGTTACTGCTGTTCTGTTTACAAAGAGAGTCTCACATAAAAAAAAAAAAAGAAAGGAAAAGAAAAAAAAAGAGCATGATCAAAATCACAGCATCGACAAAAGAAACTTTCTTCCAATTTTATCCTGCACATAGTCACGATTATTTCTTTCGACAGGAAGAAATGAGTGGAGAAGGGTAATATTAAAACTGAGACCATGGAGCAGACGATGAAGAAGGTGAAGGAGAAGATGAAAGCGTAGAGAAGGAGGAGGGGGAGGAGAAGGATGCATAAAGAAGAAGAAGAAGAAGATGACGACGACGACGACGACGACAACGACGACGATGATGATGATGATGATGATGATGATGATGATGATGATGATGATGATGATGATGAAGGAGAAGAAGAAGAAGAAGAAGAAGAAGAAGAAGAGGAAAAAGGAGAAGAAGCAGAAGGAGGATAAGGAGGAGGAGGAGCAAGAGGAAGAGGAGGAGGAGGAGGACAAACAGAAGGAGATAAAGAACTGGGGGAAAAAACTGCAGAAGGAGGAGTGGACAAGAAAAAAAAAAGAGAAGGGGAGAGAACAAAAGGATGAGAAGAGGGGGAAGGAGAATTATGGAAAAGAAAAAAAAAAAAAAACACGAGAAGAAAAAGGGCAACAGGAAAGAAGAAGAAGCAGATGCGGGGGGGGGGGGGGGGGGGGGGGGGGGGGGGAGGGTGTGGTTTGTTGGTAAGAGGGATGTCGCTGAACAAGGTCACACTAACTTTTAGACCTGACAAAGAAGTAAACGAAACAGCACAAAATCTGCTTTCACGTCAGCGCGTTTTTGAACTGCGCGGCTTTGACGTAGAGCGGCGCATTAAGGGGAAAAAAAAAAAAAAAAAAAAAAAAACAGCAAAGCAAAGAAGCTTAACTAGTGATACCAGACCGTCAAGTTCGTCAGAGCATTCTTACACGTTTTTACGGTCACAGCAGCAACTTCGAAGCTTTGTCATGGAATGATGCCCCGAAAGATGTGGCGAGGGTTGTTTACACACGCACAGACAGACAGACAGAAATATATATTCAACGGTCTGTGTATGGATGAATCTCTCTCTCTCTCCCTCTCTCTCTGTCTGTCTACACACACACACACACACACACACACACACACACACACACACACATATATATATATATATATATATATATATATATATATATATATATATATATGCATACATATGTATATATATATATATATATGTGTGTGTGTATGTGTGTGTGTGTGTGTGTGTGTGTGTGTGTGTGTGTGAATATATACATACATATATTTACACACACACACACACACACACACACACACACACACACACACATATATATATATATATATATATATATATATATATATATATATATATATATATATATATATATATATGTGTGTGTGTGTGTGTGTGTGTGTGTGTGTGTGTGTGTGAATACACACACACACACACACACACACATATATATATATATATATATGTACACACACATACACACACACGTGTGTGTGTGTGTGTGTGTGTGCGTGCGTGCGTGCGTGCGTGTGTGTGCATAACTATCTATCTATCTATCTATCTATGTAGGTATCTAACAATCTCTCTATGACGAACGCAGACTGACAGACAGGCAGACAGACACAAAGACGCACACACACACATTCACACACACACACACACACACACACATCTCTCTCTCTCTCTCTCTCTCTCTTCCCCCCCCCCCCCTCCCCGACAACATGATCCGCCACCTGTGGTCAGGTCAGCTTTACCTGTCGCACCTCCGACACCAGCTCTGCCAGACGCGGCAAGGCCAGGGAGGATCGCCTCCTCTTCAGCCACATGCCTTCCATCGGGCTCACGTCCCCTGCCGGGTCAGCCACGGGACAGACACTGCTGCTGAGGATGCTGCTGCTGCTGCTGATGGTGCTGATGCCGAGCCTGTCGTTTGTCACGAACTCGCCCTATATACTCAGGAAAGTGGCGTCGCTATACGCCATTCAGTCACGGATTGATTAGTCAAGGTCTGGGCTCATTAGCGCGGCCTACAGTCTGCTGTGCAAAAACACCTTTTGCAATGTTCACACCACGCTGTACAGAGCCTCTGATGGTGTAGAGACGGTGCGTTTACAGCCAGACATGTTTAGCGATCGATTCCCATGCTGAGGGGGCAGGGAAAGACTTGAGTTTTCGTTCAGGTATACGTGGACTCGAACCATGGATGTCACATCACGTTGGTGACATTTCCGACCACACAGGTCTAACGCTTCTGCAGAACCTGACCCGTAGAGTTGGCATCAATGCTGATCAACGACTGACGGTAAACTACAGCACTAGCGTAACCTTACTATGCAACATACGGGTAGTGCACATACACACGCACTGAAGTTCACGGTCGAGCGTACACAACCCGGGTGAGAAACACCCTAGTCTTGTGACAGTGTTTTATCATATCGATCAATGGCCTTAAAACGAAATCGTAGATTCCACTGCTGGCGGTTATTGATTTCAGAAGACTCGCGTACGTCGGAGAGACCTTTTTTTTTCTTTTTGTCCTAACGTCCACACAGAGCACTGACAGGTTAAGGCAACTAACGTGCAGATGTGACATTTTGCTGAGGGGTTGTTCGACAGTTTCTTCACATGGTGGCACCAGGCAGATGGGGAACAGTCTCTGTCGTCCTCCGTGCATCCTCTGGATTCAACACAGTCAGTCACCCGAGTCCTTTAGGCCAACATGCAGATCCTGTCCTTTCCGCACACTGGGATGATTCAATGGGCACCGAACACAAGTCCCCTGTACCACCAGCACAATGTGGGGATACCCTACGACAGATTATCATGAACCAGATGGGATCAATGTGTTGCAAAATGTGGCATCGGTTTGGAAGATGCACTAAAAAAAAAAAAAAAAAAAAAACTTTTTTTTTTCACGTTCCAGGCGTTGCTTTTAAAACGTTCAGCTCGCGCAATTACGACGCAGAATTAGACCACAGGGAGATCGATGAAAGATGAACACCCCCCAGGCATCCGAGAACGAAAACTTTGGAAGAAACCCAACTGTGACAAGACGCCCGTCGGTCTGTTTCCATGGTGACGACTTGGTCGGTGTCCATGCCCACAGGGGTCGTTTTTAACACCACTTTGCTCACTCATGCCGGCTTTCCACAGGGCTGAGAGTCTGGGTGCTATGCCGAATCCTGCTTCCTGCACTGTGTTATTTCAAGCCGTTCCCAGCTAAGGTCAAACCTGTTTACTGCTTGGCTTTAAAGACAACAAAACACAACGTTCATGCTTGTGATGCACGTGATTCTAAACTCTGTGTAAAGGAAAAAAGTTTCCGTGTGTGGGTGATGATAAGGGTGGGGGGAAAAACTAAAAAGCGAGAAAAAACTAAACACCAAACAAAACAACAGATTATAAGAATAAGATTGATGACAATAATGGTGACCATGATGACGATGATAAAGGTAGTAAGCATACGAGGAACAGAAACTGAGAACAAGCAAACCTGTAACTTACAACTGAAAAAAAATACCAACAAGAAAATTACGTCTTTACAGGGGAAAGAAACTATGGCGAAAAAAAGAGTCGAAGCAGACGACACACTGTGTCACAATCTTTGTTCCCCTTCCATTCGCAACGTTAGGTGTATCAATCAATTCACAATGCAACCAACTTTTATGTGGAGACGAAAACCATGGGATCCAAATATCCTTACATGTGGCAATGAATGGACATAAGAGAAGACTAAGTGTTCACTGTAAACATGTCTTGCTGACTGTGAAAACGAGAGCAGATGCACACAGTTGGTAGTGTGCCGGTTATCATCGCTGATTCGTTTCGCACAACGCGAAGTCACCAGTGACCTTAAGTGGCCAGATGGATTAACCACACTGACAATTTCTGTGGTTTTTTTTTTTCTGCTGTCTTACCTTCTACACCCATCACCTCACCCCCACCCACCCTCTCCATCACTCTGACATTACTCTAAAGCTGATCCTCCCCCTCCCCCACCGTACTCAACCACACCCACGGCCGTCCTATCGCAGCCCACCGTATTGCTGTCCACAGGAAGCAATCAAGATCAGGCTGCCAAGAGGCAACCCACCCGAGGAGACACTGCGCTGCTGTCGAGTCGCTTCAGTGGTGTTCAGTGGTGCCCGTTCTGATCCAGCATGCGCGAGACACCACCTTTGTAAGCCTCTTGCTGACGACAAAAAACTGCTCAGAGGTCAAGCCATCACGAGTTATCGACCCCTTCCTGGAGGGCACAGCTAGGCATGTCCACGACAGTCCCCATAAACTGGCAGTACTGAGAACTTTGACATGAACTTCCTAAACCCGTCGACATGGGGTGGAGAGGTGGAAGGAGGGAAAGGCGGTGGGGTGGGGGGGGGGGTGGGGGTCGAAACTGTAATCACGTTGTGAGCAGGGACACAAGTCTTCAGACGTCATTTTTTCTTTCTTTCTTTCTTCCTTTTTCTTTTTTCTAAAGATGGTGATCAGTGAGTCTGACGACGGTGGAAATGTTACGGAGGACAACAAGGATCTGATGAAAAAAATATATACCACACAGCAGTACTCTACACTACGTTTAAAAACACACCCCGGCATCCACCGGGCCCGAGAGAAACAAACACCTGCAGTGTGGGTCAGGAGATTTGAGCGAGGTTTTCAGAGATGCAAGTAATAAGTGGCTGGATGGAAACCGGGCTGTGTGGTTGTAGTCTTCCCATTTGACTCTACAGCACACTCACCCTGGAGTACCAGCAGGCCAAGACCGGATGTTTGTTATAAACAGCGACGTGTTTCGCGCGACATGACCAGTCATCGACACTTTCTAGACGGTTTTAGTCACACGAGAATATTTCTGCGTGGATCTCCTTCTTATTTTTGTTGTTGTTATTGAGGGGGGAAAAAAGTCAATGATCGTTAAAATTGGGACTTCAGTGTCACACACACACACACACACACACACACACACACACACACACACACACACACACACACACACACACACACACACACATATATATATATATATATATATATATATATATATATATATATATATATTATATATATATATTAAAGTTTCAACGCGAAGTTTGTTCAAAGTTATTAAAAGTTCAAACTGCTCTGTTCAAATTCAGCCGTAAAAAATGGCATAACTTCGAGAATAGCTTTGTTCATAAGCCGTAAATGGGCAATGAGAATGAATGAAAGGCAAAACACACATACATACAAAAAAAAAAAAAAAAAAACTAATTCCAGACCGGAAATATCACGTATGATCATGACTGCTATTATCAACATCATTCCTGATGTTGCAGTTTTTTGTTTTCGTTGCTTTAATTCATTACTATTAGCATCATCATCATCATTACTATTCTTGGCTTCATCCAGACAGAATCACAGCTATCATTTGGAGTAAAAGAAAAAGAAGAATCTATCTATGCACCAACGGGGATTAAAAAAAAAACCAAAAACAACACACACACACACACACACACACACACACACACACACACACACACACAACACACACACACACACACACACACACACACACACACAACACATATATATATATATATAGGCCATATATATATATATAATATATATATATATTAACAACGGAAAATCGAATTTGTTCAAAGTTATTAAAGTTTCAAACTGCTCTATTAAAATTCAGCCGTAAGTTGGCATAACTTCGAGAATGAAATGAAAGGCAAAACACACATACATACAAAAAAAAAACTGGTCAAAAAACAAAACAAAACAAAAAAAAAAACTAATTCCGTGCAGTCAGCTCAGTTCAGTAGTTATTTTGAATGTCTGTTCGGAAATATCACGTATGATCATGACTGCTATTATCAATATCATTCAAAACCATGTTGCAGTTTTTTGTTTTCGTTGCTTTAATTCATTACGGCAAAATTTGCATCATCATCATTATTACTATTCTTGGCAAAGGATCCAGACGGCCAGTCACAGCTATCATTTGGAGTTAAAAAAAAAAAACCCGCAAAAATTGTTTTACTATGCACCAACGGAGATTTCTAAACACAGCACACACACACACACACAATGCCACACACACACACACTTCTACACACCTTAACGGTCTGGCTGATAACGCACGTACTTTGCGTGTGGGGAGTTAAAGATGGAAACTGAACCATGGAAGACAGGTGCATACCCATCAAATGAGCGTTTCTTTCATCCTTTGCTAACAGGTCTATATCCATGGTCGTTGACTCCGAGCGGCGAGGAACAGGGAATACTGTCACGTTTGACACCGAAGTACAGTGGAAAAAGCTATCCAAAACCGCGATAAAGAAAAATAAAAAAAAGACAATACGCAAGAGAGAGAGAGAGAGAGAGAGAGAGAGAGAGAGAGAGAGAAAATAGAGGAGAGAGAGAGAGAGAGAGAGAGAGAGAGAGAGAGAGAGAGAGAGAGACAGACAGACAGACAGACAGACAGACAGACAGACAGACAGAGAGAGACAGAGAGAGAGAGAGAGAGAGAGAACTATAAGCAAAACGAAAAATCAAAACAAACAAACAAAAAACCACACACACACAAAACAGTCATGCGATGACAATCGAAGAATTCGCCAAACAGTGACCACGGAGGCAAACTAGACTTCTTTCCATTTCATTCCAGAGACAACCGTCTTTATCAGCCACATTATGACCAACATTATCGGACATAAGGCATGGACTATTTATCCTAATCAATAGCTATCTGTTCTTTTCTGATTACAAAGAATAAAAAAAGAACAAAAAATAAACAGAAGCCATGCCATTTGGAGTAACGGCCAAACTTTTTTTTTTTTTTCTGCCATGAAACACTCTCTACGTATCCTGAGTAAGCATGCACGGCACACACCTTGAAAAAAAAAAAGGAGAAGAAAAATACATAAAAACATAGACACAGATATCGAAAGATGGAAACTCGGCCAAGAAACAGCAGTCGCCAACTCCAGAATTGCCGTTGACAAAGACAAAAAGACAACGGGACAATCGTACACCGCACGTGCACGACGCACGAACGACTCCCGTGGTGGTGATGGGACCGGCAGCGAGACGACAGAAAGAGAGGAGAGCGCGTGCGCTCGCGCGTGCTGCGTGCGTTGGTAACGAGGCGACAATTGGCTCTGTCACCTCCTTCCTCCCCTCTTCCCCTCCCCAACTCCAGCGCGAACTGCTCTTAAAGCTACGTTCATACTAACCACGGCGGGACGGCCGCGCACGTCTTACGTCTGTCAATGGCAGCACGTCACACACACACACACACCAACACCAGGGAACACACAGACAGACACAGACAGACGAGGGAGAGAGAGAGAGAGAGAGAGAACGTATCATCAACACAGACGGACGACATACCATGGACGTCATAGCATTTTCAATACGAAAACGTATCATCCCTCAATAACGAGGATGAAAGAAAAGTACCTTAAAACATGCATTATTGTGTAAACTGTATTTTTTTTTGCATTGCTCCTAGATGATCCGGATACAAAGTCAAATCTGTCGTCACAATTGCCCTTTTATGAACACACACAAAATATGGCTTAGACCTTGTAAACTAGCCTTTAATAGCTGAAACGAAACATGACTTGTTTACTGCACAAAATGTTGCAAAAAAAAAAAAAAGTTACATTGAGACCATCGTGTATTAAAAAAAAAAAAGTAGAGTAAACTGGAAAGATGGCAGTGTGTGTATGAATCATTGTTAGTACTGAGAGTTAGTAACTGCAATGCGTTTATTTTGCGTAAAGAAATTCATTCCACTTGAAAATCTCAAATAAACGATGTGGATTGCCCTGCCTGCCCCTCATCTACTTTTTCACGCTAGCTTTTTTGTTTGTTTACACATGCACGACCACAAACATAGATACGCGCGTGCGCATATGCACGCATACACACGCATGCACATACATATACACATTTGCGCGCGCCTGCGCGCGCGCGCGCGCGCACACACACACACACACACACACACACACACACACACACGTTCAGACATATCCAGTTTGGCCAGGAAAGGTAATTCAGTATGAAATCACGAGAAAAATTCAGTCACCTGACACGGACGGACGGACGGACGGGTAAAGTATTGCTTGCACAAACGAACATTTTCCGTGGAGAGAGACATCCGCGCCGCGTTGTATACTCAGTGCGAACGTCTTTCGTGTCCCCAGTGGAAACACACATTGGTCGTGCAGTTTCCTTCGTCGGTAATGACAGGAAAACGTGGGCGGTCACTGTGAACGCACCCTTAACGCTCTTAGGCCCGGTGTAACAGCCCATTCTTACCCCCCCCCCCCCCCCCCTCTCTGGAACTTACCCCGGGGTAAGTCTGGGCTAGCCTGCTTTTACCCCCGGGAGTCATTCTAGGACTAACTAGAACTTACCCCCCCCCCCTCTCCCAGTTGGAATCCCCCCCCCCCCCCCCCCCCCGGTGGGGGGGGGGGGCTTAGAGTCTCTTGAGTACCTGTGTACCTTAGCTTGTACAATGCAGATGACTAGTGGTCAGTGCCACTGATCACTGTTCATTATGACGTAAATCGAGATTTTAACTATTTAACAGCTAACTAGTGTTTCCCAAGTGCTTGTGTGCCTTGTACAATGCAGACGACTGGTGGTCAGTGCCACTGACCAGTACTGGTCATTATGACGTAAATGGGAGATTTTAACTATTTCACAGCTAATTATAGTCTCCCGAGTACCTGTGTACCTTGTACAATGCAGACTGGTGGTCAGTGCCACTGACCACGGGTCACTAATGACATGAATAAGATATTTCGACTATATTACAGTTAATCAGTGTCTCATGAGTGTTTGTATACCTTGTGCAATGTAGACAACCAGTGGTCAGTGTCACTGTACCATCAGTCATTTTAAACTATTTCAGAGATTAGTGTCTCCTGAGTGCCTGTGTACCTTGTACAATGTAGATGACTGGGGGGGGGGGGGGGGGGGGGTGGGATTCAGTTCCTACTGGGGGGGGGGGGTTAAGTTCCAGCTAGTCCTGGAATGACCCCGGGGTAAAAAAGCGAGCTAGCCCAGACTTACTCCGGGCTAAGTTCCAGAGGGGGGTAAGAATGGGCTGTTACACCGGTGTCCGGGGCCCTCAGGGAGAGAGGGAACACAGCGAGTGAAGGACAGCAGGAACCGTGCATCGTCGTTGTGAGCCAGCAAGTTAACACCTCAGTGCACGGAGGGTTCTCGAAATTCTCTGGCATCTATCGTCGAGATATGCGTCACCTTACTCTGCCATTCTCGCCGCGTTCCTGATATCTATCCACGGAGGTGCGTGCTGCTGCTAGTCTGCGCTGGTCTCTCTCGGTGTGTTTTTGTTCCAGGCGAGTTATCCTCGAGGGGGCCGTCACCTTGCAGCTGTCTCTCTCGGTGTCCTGCTGGTAATTATACTGAGGTACTGTTACTCTGTGCTAGTCTCTCGTGGTGGTCTCTTGGCAACTGTACCTCCGAGATACTCTGGGTCCTGCGCTGTCTTCCCCGGTGTCTCTTCCTCAGTCCTGGTACTGTTTGCTCTGAGCTGTCTTCCTCGGTGATTTCCTGGCGAAAATCCTGGAGATACTGTTTCTCTACGGTGTCTTCCTCAGTCCTGGTACTGTTACTCTGAGCTGTCTTCCTCGGTGATTTCCTGGAGAATATCCTGGAGATACTGTTTCTTTACGGTGTCTTCCTCAGTCCTGTTACTGTTACTCTGAGATGTCTTCCTCTGAGATTTCCTGGCTAGTGTCCTGATTTGTTTCTTTACGGTGTCGTCCTCAGTCCTGGCTAGTATCATCGAGATACTGTTTTCTCTGAGCTGTCTTCATCGGTGACTTCCTGGCTAGTATCCTGGAGATACTGTTTTCTTTACGTTTCTTCCTCAGTCCTGTTAAGTATCATCGAAATACTGTTGCTCTGAGCTGTCTTCATCGGTGATTTCTGGCAAATATCCTGTAGATACTGTTTCTTTACGGTGTCTTTCTCGGCGTATTCCTGGCAACTATCCTCAAGATACCTTCTATCCTGCGTTATTCTTTCTCGGTGTGTTTGTGGCAGCTGACTGTCCTGGAGGTCGAGGTATTGTTACTTTGTGCCGATCTTTTTAAGGTGTTCCCGGCAACTGCTTCAAATGCCTGTTACCTTCACTCATCTTCTTCAGAGTGTTCCTGGCAAGTATATCCTCCAAGTACCTGTTACCCTGCACTCATCTTCTCGAGGTGTTCCTGGGAACTCTCTACTCCAAGATTCTGTTATCCTGCACCCTTCTTCCTTGAGGTTTTCCTGACGACTATGATCCTGGCATCTGTTATCCTGCGCTGAGCTTCCTAAGTATTTCTGACAATATCCTCCAAGTACCTGCTAATCTGCACTCATCTTCCTTGGGGTGTTTCTAGCAACTGTCCTCTTATCTTGCACTCATCTTTCTTGATGTGTTTCTGGCAACTTTTTGCACAGCACATACTACTTTGAGCGTTCTCGATTTGCTCCTCGTGGCTGTCTTCAAGGTACTTTTTACCCTGCACTGTTTCTTCCCGAGGTGTTCCTGGCATTTATCCTCCTAGGGCTAGTGGCCTGATGCTGTCTTTCTCCGTGTGTTCCTGGCGACTATCCTGGAAGTACTGTTACCCTCCTCTTTGATGGCGTCTTCCTGATAACCTTCATGAAGTTACTTTTACCCTAACACCGCCTTTCTTGATATGTTCCTGGCAAATATTCTTGAGGTATCGTCACCTCGCACTTTCTTTCTCGGTGTTTTCCTGTGTTACTGTGTTTCCTGTGTTACTGTATTGAGGTCCTGTCACTCGGCGCTCTCTTCCGGGTGATGTCCTGTCAGCTACCTTCGAGGTATCTTTCTCGGTGTATATTTCTGGCATTCGTCCTGAGGCGCCTACACACTGCGCTGTTCTGTCGTGGTGGTCCTGTCCTCCTGAAACTGTTATTTTGCACGGGATTTCTCTGTGTGTTCCTGGCAACTGTTCTTGAAGTACTTTTTTTTTCGTTTTCTTGGTGTATTCCTGGCAGCGAACCTCGTGGTCCTGTTACCCTACACGTAGACGATGCATCACGGCGCAGGATACTGCCAAGGGCAAAACACCGCTGTCAGCAAAACAACTGTTTCTATCTTATTCTCTTATTCTTGTCTCCGGACGGGTATGTCGTAAGGGAGCACGTGACAAACGCTTGGGCACTGAAGAGATCACCTCACCTTCCTGGCCTGACTGACGGGCAGGCCCGCCATGACTGTGCGTCAGTCTTTCTCACAGACATCCGTCATCCACGATATTTATAGTATGCGTCATGAGGGGCAGTCATAGCCAGATGTATTTCCGTACCAGGCAAACTTTCGGCACTGGATAACTGTGTGGAAAGAGTTGTGGGCGGGGGGAGATGGGGCGGGGTGAGTGGCTCGTGGGGGTTCTTGTCTGTTAACGAATGTGTTGACGTATAGGCTGGCAAAAAAAGTCGTCTGTCTGATGTTCCTGACAATGCAATTCAGAATAGCGGTCTTCCGTCCCGTCCCTTCTCTCTCTCTCTCTCTCTCTCTCTCTCTCTCTCTCTCTCTCTCTCTCTCTCTCTCTCTCTCTCTCTCTCTCTCTCTCTCTCTGTATGTTGGGGGGATTCCATAAGATAACTCCTAATCAGTTAAACGGATCTCCATCCAAAGCTTCGGGGTTGTTTGTGAGATCAATGCTTTCAAATGACTAATATTTGATGCCTGAAACATCAAAACTGTCGTAACGTAAAAAATGTTCTACAGACAGGTAAAGATGATATTACGACCATTCGTGGAGTTCGCGGTGTCAGCCTGACTTTCCTGCTTGGAAAAGTTTCGTGCCACTAAGCTTCAACCATCATTGTGCTGGAAAAGAATCAATATGCTTTGATGCAGATCCTGCCAAACCGTTGCACTGCACGAAAGGTGTCCGTATTTTTCAATGCACGTTCTTACGCCGAAACGTCATACTGCACGAATAGTATCAGTGCATTTGGATGCGTGTCCTTTGCCAGTCCAGGCACAATTTCAGTACTTCTTTTGGGCGTGTCTTTCTGTCAAATCATCGCGCTGTAGGGAAAAAAAAACACATCAGTTCTTTTCAATACGTGGCCTTCACCGCACTCATCACATTGTAGGAATAGTGTTAGTTCTTTCTGGATACGTGTCGTTCTACCTGGCCATCTAACGGCAGGGAAACAAAGAGTACTTGCTGACACGGGTCCAACCGAATCATCTCAATACAAACAAGATGCAAAGCAGATAAACGTACTCCCAATTTGTCTTGAATACGCGTGAGATATTCAATAAAGAGGAAAAACTGTTTTGGGCCGTTATAGCCGTTTTCAGAAAGCTCGGGCCAGTGGTTTTGTCTGGAGCGAGTGGAACACATTTTGACCACGGACGGACAGACAGACAGACAGACAACATTTCTTCCCATTATAAAGTACTCCCTATTCTATAAGAACTGGGAGTACAAAAAAAACTGTTAATACTTTTCGATAAATAGCCTTCAACCATGCCATGATGCTGCAGGGGACAAGTACGAGTATTTTTGACAAGAGTCAGTCTACCAAGCCTTCATACTGTATGAAACTTGAAAGAACTTTCCGACACGTGTCCTTCTGTCGACTCATCATATGTACGGGAAAGTACTATTACTTTTGCCACAATCATGTAAGTTTGTAAAGCCATCATACTGCTGAGAAAAAGTATTGCAACTTGTTCAGAAGTGTCGTTATGCTGAGGCATCAAGCAGGAAAAATATCAGCGCTTTTCGGTGTGTGTGTCTTTTTGCCAACTCAACATAAAGCAGGATAATCATCAGAATTTTCTTTTCACTCACACGTAAACAGTGTCAGCGTAACCTGGCTGACCGTGCGAGTGTGTGTGTGTGTGTGTGTGTGTGTGTGTGTGTGTGTGTGTGTGTGTGTGTGTGTGTGTGTGTGTGTGTGTGTGTGTGTGTGTGCGTGTGTGCGTGTATGTGCGTGTATGTATGTGTGTGTGTGTGTGTGTGTGTATGCGTGTGTGTGTGCATGCGTGTATGTGTGTGCGTGTGTGTTCAGTTTCTTCAGTTAAACGTCCTTCCACTAAAAGTGATATCAGACGATGTGTTGAAGTATATGAAATGTGCGTATTAACTGTGTGGTTGTTTCTTGAAAATGTGTTGTATGAATAAACATTCTTATGATACGAGTCGGGATTGGAGATGATCAGATACAGGACAAAAGTGTGTGTGTGTGTGTGTGTGTGTGTGTGTGTGTGTGTGTGTGTGTGTGTGTGTGTGTGTGTGTGTGTGTGTGTGTGTGTAAATGTGTCAATTTATCCGGAATTAGGCAAGTACGCTTCAAACTGAGTATAGCATAGGAGCAAGAGTACTGTAAGTAATGCTAAGTAAGTAACAATCTAATATTAAAGGATAGAACATCAAAGGTAAATGCCCACTGGGCTGTGTAACAAACATTTACAAACTGAGGAAAGAAAACAGTAGTCATTCAAAATCTTGGACACAGATGACGGACTGGATCCGTCAGATAAACTACAAACGCCCGACTCACGATATAATTCCCTTGCTCTTGACAATTGATTAATAGATGTCCTACTCCGAGTGTTTCTCCATACATACATCTAATGGTTTTTACAGAACTTTGTACGAAGGGAATTTAACCGCATTCTGTGCAGTAAACTTCTAATCTCGCTAGACAGAGAAGCAAGGTAATTGTCTGACGAGGTTTTCTTTTGCGCGCGCGCGCGCGCACGCGCGCGCGCGCGTGTGTGTGTGTGTACATAAGCGCGCACATGCGTTTGTACGTGTTCATGTGAGTGACGATCGTAAATGTTGATATTAGCCTTTTCTCAGCAATTACGAGCGCCAGCATCACCAAACTTGACAAAACGATGATTGGTGTTCAGACCTTTCCAACCATCTCCAGCATAAAGACCTAATAGAATGGGAACAACCGCGAGGTGCAGATATACACACGCTTACTGCTGAACAAGAACCAAGAACAAATATAGGTATGCATTGCCAAACATCGTTAAAAACAAGACTACACGATCTTGTCGTTATGATTAACAAAGCAAGTGAAGAAGCATTAAGACGGCAAACAAAAGAGGCACTTTTCTCGGGAAAATACGAAATGGGTGCATCACCCACAGTAGACCATCACGTATGCTCCTTAACAAATATCCCTGCACACGTGTGTACGCCAGTTTGCAGCTGATTTGCACGGCGACTGAAAGACGGAGTCCAGACAAATGAAACCGAGACTAACTGAACTAGACGTCAGGATGGACTGGTCACATGCAGGACCAACTGCATTATAAAAAGAGCAGAGCTAATCAAGACGGCGACACTTCACACTACCGCTGTTGACAGCAATGAGGTGGGGGCAATACAGGTCGGTCAGAGTTCGGGGTGACAACAAATTAGCAAATTAGTTCAATGCCACAGATCGGCATGGTCAGCAGAATCATGCATGACTGCTGGACTCCTTGTGTTCCTACGCCATTATTGGCGAAAAAGCATTTGAGAGTGAAAAGTCTTGCAGATGACAGAAAAATAAAAGGTCATGTGGATCGTGCTTGCATACGAAAAAAAAACAACAACAACAAAAGAAGCAGACACTGGATCTGCCGCGGAAACAGGCACACTAAGGGTCAAGGGCTGGAGTGTGCGATGAATGCGGGTTGGTGATGGCTCATCTTCTGACAAATACCAGATACAGATTTCAGTGTAAGAGAAACTAGATAACGTCTCGGGACTAAACTATAACCGTGGACTCGGAACCGACAGGAGAAAGAGGAGAGGAAGCCATGATGGGATGGGGGGGACGACATCGCTGGTAGTAGGAGGAGAGTACTGTCGAAATAACTGGCCATCAACACATCCTAAGAACAGTTAGAACTTGAGAAGTCGTCAGCTACCGCTAATGCTTGCTGCCGCTGTTCTCCGTCTGGCGTCAGGTGATTAAGGAATCGCCACAGTGACGAGAGATGGTCTGAGTGGAGATGAGAACGCGCCAGTGGGGGGACTCTTGCTTCTTCCTGGACTTTTCAGTCATTCTTTTGTTTTTTCTTTTATCATTTTTTTTTTTTTTTTTGGGGGGGGAGGGCGCGTTCACCTCTGAAAGGGACACGTTTCATCCGTAACCTCATGCTGACTGTCTTCCACAGGAGGTTGTTGTTTTGGAATTCTATGTGCACAGCCCTGTCCATCCCCACCACCCATATTGTGCCTTACATCCTACCGTTGCATGTATTCATCACTTGTGAGTCAAATAGGCAAACTACTTCTGTTGTTGACGAAACCTCTCCTCCTGCCAAGACATCATTAAGTAGGGAAAAAAACATGAGTCCCTTTTTGAATATGTGTTCTGCCAAACTATTACACCGAGATGTGTGGTTCTGCAGACGCAATTTAAAAATTAAATGATGTACAAGTACAGTCGGAAAACAGGCATCAGCATGACTTATGTTTTCCTCATGAACATCATAATAATGCATCCAGAGTTCTAACACACACACACACACACACACACACACACACACACACACACACACACACACACACACACACACATATATATATATATGTGTGTGTGTGTGTGTGTATATATATATATATACATACACATGCACGCACGCACGCGTGCGCACGCGCGCGCACATACAGACACACAGACACACACACACACACACACACATTCGCGCATAAGCACACACATATTCGCGGGCGCACGCACACGAGTGTGTGTATGTGTGACTTTACTCCTTCATAATTGTTCGCAGTTTTTCGGTTCCTTGGGAAGAGGGTTTCTATTTGGACAAAATAAAAAAGCATTACAGCATGTATAAAATGTGTATTTGTACATACACAAGAGAGAGAGAGAGAGAGAGAGAGAGAGAGAGAGAGAGAGAGAGAGAGAGAGAGTGCGTGCGTGCGTGCGTGTGTGTGTGTGGTTATTAGGCGTTTCCTGTACAGGAAACACTTTATCATTCGGCTTCTCCCATACGACAACACACCTCTGAATGTGTGTGCGGATGGCAGGGGTGGGACCGGGATGGAAGGTAGGATGAGGAAATGGTTTTACCCGACGACACAATGCACACCGGCAGAGCTGAAGTTGACGTTCCATACTGAAGACTGAATGCATTATGTGTATAAACCAAGACAGCAACTCTTCCAGTCGACGCCCATCAGAGAAGATCAAAATCTGCACGGATAGATTTCACTTCCTCAGTAGCAAAAAATATCACCTCCGCCCCATCTCTCTCTCTCTCTCTCATGTGCGCCACCTTGGTACGCCACCTTGGGCTTGTCGCTGATTGGGAAGGTCGCTCAAGTCGATGTTGGTCCAACGAATACACTAAGAGGAATGCCACTTTCGCCAAGCTATCATATTGCAAGAGAAGGGTCCGCACTTTCGGACACACGCCCTTCTGTTTAGCAATCGTAACACCAAAGAAAATATCCGTACTTCATGAGGCAAGGCCTTCCGTCTGGCCATCACATCGTGGGAACAGCGTCACACTACCTTTTGATACGTGTCCTTCTGCCAACCTTCGGCCATGAGGTGATAGGAGAATATAGTACAAGTTCTTCTCCAGACATGTTTTTCTGCCACGTCACCACACCGCACGAACAGTTCAGTGCCTCGTGATAAACTTTTCTTATGAAGCATCTAAACCTACGAAAACAAAATGGTCGACGGTGCAGCCCAGAAGAGCGGTGACTGCAAAGCTAGACCGGTAGTCCCAACTTTTTCTGTCTTTCTTTTCTTTTCTTTCTTTTTCAGTTTCAGCATGAATCTGGAGATCGTAACGGATACAGTTATATTCCTACGTCAGGTGAAGGAGGTTGTATGCTGGGTATCGTTGGATTTTTATTGTTTTCTTCTGTTGATGTTCATTTACTGATTTATTTTTGAGGGGTGTTGATGTTGGTATTGCAGGATTCATCTTAGTGACAATGTCACTTGACAGTCGAAAATAACGACCACTATTTCAATTTACACACTGTGCATCCATAACACACACACACACACACACACACACACACACACACACACACACACACACACACACACACAAGTGCTATTTTCCCGTTCGAGAAACCAAATGAAGTGTTAGATCTTGTAAGGAAAAAGTAGGAAATAACAGATGAACAGATGCTGGTATAGCATGCGTTTACACACACACACACACACACACACACACACACACACACACACACACACACACACACACACACACACACACACACACACACAACACAACACAACACACACACACACACACACACACACACACACACACACACACACACACACACACACACACACACACACACACACACACACACACACACACACACACACACACACACACACACACACACACACACACACACACACACACACACACATACATACATACATACACAAAAGAAAACAAAGGACGAGGGACGAAAGTTAAAGGAACAAAAGAAGAGGGACGGGGGACGGAGTGAGAAGCCTGCCCACACCAAGGCGTTACAGGTTCTCTCGACAGACCTATTCTTCCATTATTTGTTCGAACTGGACGCCTTCAGCCAAACTTCGATTCTGTCGCCCCGAAAACAATGCAGTCCTGTTCCCGCTGCCCCGACAGGCTCTCCGCTCTCTCTCTCTCTCTCTCTTTCCCAGTCCTCGGCATGCTGAGCTGTGCTCTCTTTGTGCGCCCCCCCCCCCCCCCCCCTCCTGACCCTCCTACCCCTTCCACGGGAGACAGTCTAAGCCGAATGCCAGACAACTACCTATCACTGGACCCGAGTCTCTGTGTGTGTGTGTGTGTGTGTGTGTGTGTGTGTGTGTGTGTGTGTGTGTGTGTGTGCGAGCGTGCGCGCGCGCGCATGTGTGTGTGTGTGTGTGTGTGTGTGTGTGTGTGTGTGTGTGTGCTTGAGCGGGTGTTGGGCTGCATATCAATGAGTGTCTGATTTTTTTTTAAAGATTCTCCTTAATCTTCCGGGTTGAGGCGTTACTGTTACCCCAGCTCAGCACTTGCCAGCTATTTTCATACACAACTACACCCAGTCCCCTGTTACCCCCCCCCCCCCCCCCCACCCCTCCCTTGAAGCAGTCCAGGAGACATCAATATCAGATCATCTTGATCCGATCGGAAATGCCGCGCCACTGTAGAGTTCACAATCGTGATTCAGCGGTCTCTTTTGTCACTGAACATGTAAGAATCTAACGACTGCCGCTCGCTTCTGACGATGAAAATCGCACAGCTTCTTGCAAAAGAAGGGTGCCCTGCGTTTCCCACTTCTTTCTGCTGGATGCTTGTGAAAGAGTGGAGAGTGGATCTGCATTTTGAAGGGAACAAACGCTATTTCTTTGATGTTGTTGTTGCTGCTGCTGGTTTTTCCTTACGCGAGTCAAGGCTGCGAAGGTCAATGGGGCTACCGTTCATCACCTCACCTCAATTCAACCACCACTTCAAGGTCATGGGAAGAGAAGACAATGCCTCCCTCCCTCCCCTACAGACCCCTTGCGCGTAGGTGTATATTTGCTGAGCAGCCATAACATTGTATTCTCTCTCTCTCTCTCCACCCTCACCTCTCAAGTCCAAATCTCTCTCAAGTCTCTCTCTCTCTCTCTCTCTCTCTCTCTGTCTGGCCTGTGTGTTTCCCCCCACTGTGTGTGTGTGTGTGTGTGTGTGTGTGTGTGTGTGTGTGTGTGTGTGTAAAAGGCTTTGTCAAATTTGATCATTGTTTCGAAAGACAATAGAGCGGCAATCAAAAGGTTGTCCGATTCTGGATTTTTCACACACACACACACACACACACACACACACACACACACACACACACACACACACACATACTCACACACACACACATACACACACACACACGCGCGCGCGCGCGCGCGCGCACTCTTGAGAGAGACAGACAGACAGACAGAAAGACAGACAGACAGACAGCGAGAGCGAGACAGACAAACAGACAGGCAGAGACAGAGCCAGTGTATAAGAGTTTCTCCCAAGAACGTCCTGCCACACCACCCTCGCCCCATCAATACCCAGCAAGCGATGATCGGCCCCTGATTGCCTCTTTCATTGTGAACGAACCCGCGGAAGACAAGGAAGGCACACACAGACCGGTGAGCGAGCTCATCAGCCATCAATCGACCACGCCGATCGATACCGGAACAGACACCCAGAACGGCAGCGCCGTCTGATCCTGTGGGACACACACACACACACACACACTCACACTCAGACACACACTCAGGCTGTCGTGTGAGCTAGACCGTCAAAGGACCGGCAGCATCAGCACAAAAGGGCCTCGGCGGCGCGTGTCATGTCTCGTGTTTCTCTGGCAACGCTGCCGACGCGAGCTGTTCCGGGTGGAATCCCATCCCGACATTGCCTAGCCCGCTGCTTCACTTTTCCAGTTACTCCCCCCCTTTTTTTTACAAATGGTTGAAGGTCACAAGAGAGAGCCCGAGCCAACTAACTACACAGAGCGTGTTAAGGCTTGTTAAATTCACATTGAGAGGGGGGGTGGGGGTGGGGGTGGGGGATAAAAGGCCGCGTGCCGAAAAGGTCAGACAGATCCTAAAAAAAAAACAAAAAAACACACACACACACACACAAAACAACAAAACAAAACAAAAAACTACGAGCTGCAAAAGAACGAACACACAATAGATGACTCAAACATACTGCAGATGTACTGAAAATAAGCCGAAATTCTTTAAAAACAAAAAGAAAAAAAAAAAAAACAAAAAAAGAAGAAGAAAGAAAAGAGGAGAAGAATGTTCGCAATCTAACGCCCATTTTAACACAAAACACGAAACAGACAAGTAAAATTTTGGCCAAATCTCGTCTTCGTCACAATTAAGGGTCGTAACTCTTACAGAAAACAGTACTCTCCAGAACACAGTCAGCATTATTGTCGTTATTGTGAATACTTATGTAGCGCCTATCCTCGGCTAGGGACCAAGCTCTAAGCGCTTTACAATCCACACTCGTTTACACAACGGGCTGCCTACCTGGGTAGTGCTGACTGATGAGCTGCCAGCTGGCGCTTCATTCAGTCGTTTCCCGTGCCATCCAGTCCATATCATTCAATATCGTTCACTCAATTTCCTTACATCACTGTTTCCATTTCTCACGCAGGGTGCATGCTATGTGTAACGTGTCATCCACACCAACGGCCAAACTGCCCTTCTCTTCTGAAAGTTGGTGATAGGATTTTACGTGGGTGCAAGGTTTTCTGCGTGGTTTCACGCACTGAACCTCGGTTTATAGTCTCACACTGAAACGAAAGAGCGGAACAGTTCTTGCAGTTCTAAAACAATGTCAGAGATTAGCGGGCAGAGAGAGAGAGAGAGAGAGAGAGAGAGAGAGAGAGAGAGAGAGAGAGAGCAAGGGGCGCGGGGGCGGATGGGAGAGGGGGTAAGTTGTGAGGGGAACACACATACGATACACGACATGGTATCTACACTATTGACATCCTCAAAGCCGATAACGACAGGGCGTGCCGCCTGTTGTAGTGAACCCAGACTGAAAAAAAAGAAAGGTTTAAAAAAAAAAAAAAAAAAAAAGACGCACAAGACAATGCTCTATCAAGTGACGTTGGTAACAAGGCACGGCAGAACGGGACTGCCAGAGCGCACTCTAGACAGCATGGTCAGTGCTCACTACCTAGCGACCACGTCGCAACAATAAAGCGTGTCAAAAACTCTGATTAGAAAAATAAGAAAAGAAAAAAAAAGTGTGTAAGAGATATCGGAACAAATCAGAACGGTCCCAAAAAGTAAAAAAGAAAAAAAAAAAAAGCAGTGGACGACAGAAGACAAGGTGGGGCCCAAACTGCTGTATCAACGGCCGATTGTTATTATCATCATGATCCTAATAATTACTATCATTATTATCACTCTTATTATGATGAATACTTATATAGCGCCTATCCTCGGCTAGAGACCAAGCTCTACGCGCTTTACAATCCACACTCGTTTACACAACGGGCTGCCTACCTGAATAGTGCCGATTGAAGAGCTGCCAGATGGCGCTTCATTCAGTCGTTTCCAGTCAATATTGTTCAGTATCGTTCGATCACTTTCCTTACTTCCTTCATTCTTTCCATTTCTCACGCAGGGTGCATGCTATGTGTAACGTGTCATCCATACCAACGGCCAAACTGGCCTTTTCTTCCAAAAGTTGGTGATGGGATTTTACGTGTGTGCAAGATGTTATGAGTGCGTTCACACACGGAATCTCGGTTTAGTCTCATTCGAAAGACTGTATGGGAAATGGAGCCAGAACCAATGTTAACTCCGAGGCAAATATCGCTCCGTACTGAAACGGCCCGACCGAGATTCGAACCCCGCAACCCCAGGATCACCAAAATTACAAGTCCGACGCTCTACCACTGAGCTTTTCCAGCCCTCGGAACGTTATTGACACACGGACAATGAAAGAATTAAATCTGGGGTTGTCATGTTTGATAGATCTCTGTGCGATTCACACCGAAATTGTCGAAATTGAATTCTTCCACCGCCCCCCATCCTCCCCCTCCAACTCCCCCTGTCGCCAACCCTCTTCCCAACGCACCAAAAATGTCTTTTCTTTTCAAGTAAACAAACAGTCCAGAATATGGAGCGATAAAAGAAGAAACTGCACAAGTACAAATGCCTATGATTCATTCAAGTAAATTTTATGGAAAAAAAAAAGTGTGGGGGGGAGGGGGGGGGGGGGGGGGGGGGGGAGGGGGGGGGGAGGGGTGGAGGGGGGGGGGGAGGGGGGAGGTGGTCGATAATAAACAAGTACTAAAAAAAATCTACAATGAAAATGCTTTCGCTGCTGCTTTCTGTTGTCGTTCTTATTGGTGCAGAATCCGTTTCATGACATTACAAAAAAAAACAAAAAACAAACAAACAAGCAAACAAAAAAAACCGTACACAGTCAGATTCAATTGGAAAATGTATTTATCAGGTTGCAAAAATGATAGCTATCGTTACGGTTTTGACAGGGTGCATAGAGTTCATTATTGATAATTCTGAGGGGAAGGGGGGGGGGAGAGGAAGGGGGGGGGGGGGGGGGAGGAGAGAGAGGGGGGGGGGGCGGTAGAAAGGAATTAGGACGCCTCACTGATAATCTAATTCATGAAAATGGTTGATATAACATTTTATTCTTGGAGTTCTGTCATACCGAGACATTCTGGGGAATGAGTTCGTTGAAAGATCTGAAAAAATGAGTACCAGAAATGAGATATGTACAACGTTACCTAACGTACCTTGAATGAATTAATCAATAAATGGTTATCTGTGGCGCTTAATCTTAGATAACCCTAAGCGCTTACAAATACATAAAAGGTTAAAGAAAACATAATGAAAGCAATAAGAAGATCGATAATACAATAGGTACCATGAACCTTCAAAGACGAGTGCATATTAACACACACTCACGCATACACACACACACACACACACACACACACACACACACACAGAGTCTCACAAAAGCGCGCACACACACACACACACACACACACACACACACACACACACACACACACACACACACACACACACACACACACATGCTCTATATATATACATATTCTAGCACTAGATCATTAGAAATGGGACTTCCACAGGATCAGTACTATCTCCGATTTTATTCAATATTTTAACTGCAGATATAACAAAAGGATTATCAAAAGATGTAATATTAGCACAATTCGCCGATGACTTATGTTGGTGGATGAAGGTCACTATGAAAAGAAAGACTCCATTAAGGTCTGTCAATTACATGAAAATGAAATATCAACATGAACTAAACAAAATCAATGACTTTTTACATGAAAATGGGCTTTCACTTTCAGCAGAAAAAATGAATCTAATGCTTTTAACTCTGGATAGACCCTGAGAAACTTCCTCAATTTATTCTGAATGGGTCAGTACTACAATACGCTAGTTCTGTAAAATTTCTAGGCATTTATCTAACTTCAAAGCTTTCATGGAATCTATATATTGAATACATTTTGAATAAAGCGAGGAAAAGTTTTAACTTTTTAAAAATCATAAGCAAACAAAAGTGGGGACAAAGATACCTTAACATTACTATCTTCTGCGCTTGTGCGGTCTAGATTAATTTATGCCCGAGAAGTATTCTTTAGCGCCCCTTAACACTTACTCAATAAATTACAAAGTATAGACTGCAAATCGTATAAACTGGCACTTGGAGTTCCTATACATACATGTAACATGGGACATACCATGAAATCGGAGTTTTGCCTCTCAATGAGTTTCGAAAAGCGTCTGCATCTAAATTTGTTTTAAAGAACTCTTCACAAAGTATCCTAAAATTCAGAAAACAGATTTAGCAAAAGAGCTAGAGGCATAAAATCAACTTTATCCATTCAGACATATACTTCTACTCTATTGAAAGAATCAAATATAAATCAAACAAAAATCTCCCTCGAGCGCCTTCTATACACCCATTCCCAAATGGGAACAAAAATCAAAGCTAAATTTGATACAAATTACACTGTACTAAGTAAAAACGATTCTCCAAACCTTAAAAAAACGATGTAAATTGCCATTTGGAAAATGTGTATAAAGATCACTTGAAAGTTTTTACGGATGGTTCAGTACTAGATGATCGTAACGCTGGCGCAGCTTTTACCATACCAACCTTAAAAGTGGAGAAATTGTATCGCCTTGGGAAAAAATTGTCGATTTTTACCGCCAGTAGCAGAATGCCTCTAAAGTATATTCTAAATTCTTCCACTAAAAATTGTCAACTTCTACTTTTGTAGTGATTCTAGATCAGCGCTTTCTGCTTTACAATCTCCAAATTCAAAGATTCGTAATGAGATAATAACGGAAATAAATTACGTAACGCATCTTCTATCAATGAAAAGAGTGAATATTTACTTTTTGTTGGGTGCCCTCTCACTGCGGCATTTCATCCAATGAGAGAGTTGACCAAGCTGCTCGAAGAGCAGCACGCAACATTGAAAGCACAACTTCATTCAGTACAGATTTGGATTTGTCAGAATGTTATGCACTGATAAATAAAGCATCAAACGACGACAGATTTAAACATTTATTGAAAAACACTGATTGTCTATATTATAAAAAGTGTGTTAAACCAATCCCTGATATTAACCCGAAAACACAATTTTGAAAAATCCAAACTACAATTTCCAGAGACGTAGAAAGCTTAATTCATCGTATGCAATTAAATTCACCTCGGAACTAAATACTGCAAAAATGTCTCATGTATGTGTGGGGAACCTCTCAGTGTAAGTCATCTGTTATAGGACTGTGCAAGAACAAAAATAGTAGTGCAAAGGGAAGGTGCTGAAATTTTATCTGATGGATCGACTTCACTGAACTTGCCTTACATGTTGAATAACTATTTTTTCACGTGTTTAATTTGTAAACATTCATTACAAAGCCCAGTTGGAATATTTTTCTTTGAATTATAACTTAACTTTTATCAGAGAATATTTTTTTTCAACACATTTGAACAAACACGTGCTCATCTTAATCAAATCCAATCACTATATACACTCTTTAACTCCTCAACTATACGCTTAATTGAAATGCCCAAACTGGAAAAAATATGACCACGTGAACACTGGAAAATGTGCTGAAATGAAGACACCATTCAAAGGACTGCTTCCCAACTTCATCAGATACACCTCTAGTGCAGAAACACTATTGAAGAACAGAAAACTAGTTCCATTGGACATGGTGACATTACTGTATTTCTTTGAAAACTGTGGCACTCTGAAAATCATATCGTAAACTTATCTATTAACACACACACACACACACACACACACACACACACACACACACACACACACACCACATTTTCACACACACACACACACACACACACACACACACACACACACACACAACACACACACACACACACACACACTCTCTCTCTCTCTCTCTCTCTCTCTCTCTCTCTCTCTCTCTCTCTCTCTCTCTCTCTCTCTCTCTCCCCCTCCCCCCGTCACACACACACTCACTCACTCACTCACAAATGATTGCACGCACTCATACTACTTTCATCATGCACTCTATCTCTACAAACCGTCTGAAATCACTGTATGTGGGAAGACGTTAAACGGAAGAACAACAGCACACACATGCACGCGTGCGCGCATGCACACACACACACACACACACACACACACACACACACACACACACACACACACACACACACACACACACACACGGCAGAATTAATTTGGTGGGGAAGGGAAGAAAGAACTGCTGCTATTGATAGGTGAAAATGGTTGTTTTTTAAGAGATGCTCTGAAGGAAGACAGAAAATTTGAACTACGCGTCACCAGATGTCAATTACTGAAACAAACAACTTGATAGTGTTTCAGAGGTCTTCAGATACTCCCAGTTTCTAGTTTCAGAACAAATTGAACTTCGTCGTTTTGCTTCTTCTACCTGCCCCTGCCCCCATTAAAATGGGGAAAAAAACAACCCCAAATCTCAGTTGCTACTCATCCTCTTCCTTTTCCAATCGAATTCAACACTTTGGCCTTTTTCTTTATCCTCACCGTTCCTGATTGCCGCGCGCAAATTGTGCTTCCTCTCCTCTTCCTTCCTTACCCATATCCCTTTGGTTCTTGTGTGTTTGTCTGATTTTATTGTATAGACAGATATACAAATTGAGGGAAGTACTGTCCTACCAATCAGCAAACAAACAAAATGACGTTTGAAAGCAATAACGACATTCACGGACGGCAGGTTGAAAGCAGCCTTGACCAACGGTCTCCAGTTTACCTGTCGGAACCGCCGAGCTCCTGGACCTGTCTCTGTAAAAAAGCGGATTACGCAAATGAAAGTTAAACATTCGTGGCTCATGGGGACGGAAGCACTTTCACAGACATCCCGAGCACACACACACACAAAAGTCACGTGGTCGACCGAGCAGCCTCACCTGATATAGACATGTCTCTCACTCACTCACTCATATGCGCTCGTACGCACGCAGACACACACACACACACACACACACACACACACACACACACACACACACACACACGAACACTCTCTCTCTCTCTCTCTCTCTCTCTCTGTATATTTATATATATATATAAACTCTACAATCAGTCGACCTTGAAAAATAGCTCGAAAATTTCCAAATAGATTTTTTTTACATTGCTTTTTTTTTTTTTTTTCTTTTTTAGCTTCATTTCAAGTGAGCTTATATTTTTTTTTTTCGTTTCAAATGTGTTTTCACACACACACACACACACACACACACACACACACACACACACACACACACACACACACGCACGCACGCACGCACGCACGCACGCACCCCCACGCACGCACGCACAAACACACACACACACGCACACACACACACACACACACACACACACACACACACACACACACACGCGCGCGCGCGCGCGCGCGCGCGCGCGCTCGCACACACGCACACATCTATCTATCTATCCATCTCTGTATCTATCCGCATTCACTATGGATTCCTTTCGAATTTGTGAGAGAATATTTGGTTCACCGCTCTGCAATGAATGACGTAATCAAATCTGACATCAGTTTGAATCCATATTGTCTACACACACACACACACACACACACACACACACACACACACACACACAATTCTGGACCCGGATCCAGCAAAAAACGCACAGGTACAGTTTGAAATGTAACGAAAATTGAACATCATGATGACGGGCCGTTGCCCTTGTCTGTCAGATCTCTGTGCTTTGATCCCCGACCCGTCTCCCCCCCCCTCCCCCCCCCCCCCCCCCCAAACCTTTATCTCCCACTCTCTCCTCCATCACCCCTATGCCCGCTGCTCTCCCCTCCCCCCCCCCCTCCCCAACAATAAATTTCATGTTTGTGTCGTTATGGCCTACTGACCACACACGTTTTGTTTCGTTTTGTTTGTTTGTTTTTGTTTGTTGAGGGGTGTGAAACAGGAATAGGAACAAGGTCAAATCCGTAGCAGCAGGTCAGATCGTCACAGAGAGAGAGAGAGAGAGAGAGAGAGAGAGAGAGAGAGAGAGGAGAGAGAGAGAGAGAGAGAGAGAGAGAGAGAGAGAGAAGAGAGCAGGGTAATGACATGGCAACTAAAACTACCGACATCTTAGGGCATATCGAAATCACACTGTACTGGTAACACCAGTTCTTCTTCCGCTAATTTCTCACTCCCAGATTAAAAGAAAAATTGTACACGCGCGCGCGCGCGCGCGCACACACACACACACACACACACACACACACACACACACACACACACACACACACACATTAACGGCAAATATCAAATTTCACACCAAAACAATACATAACAAGCCACGACAATAAACCGACACAGCGGAGAACAGTCGGCTTGTGTCTCATTCTGCACGGTGTGTTCAATTGTCTCTACCTACTCTCCAGATTACAACAACAAAGTTGGCGTGTCATAAACTGCGATCACAACCAAATGTGAAAAGAGTTTCCAGAACAAAGACAGGAGAACGGTCCACAGAAACAGAAGAAAAAAAGCAACAAAAAAACCAGTAGGCGACAGTAAAGCTAGACAAGAAAATAAACAAATAGGGAAGTGAATGAGTAAACAAATACATTAGAGTAGAAAAAAAAGAAAGAAAAGCAAAGCGAAACAGAGTGAGGGAAAAGATGAAAGTTAGTTGAGTAGTGGAAAATTTGCAGAAGGTGGGGGAGCTATTAGTGCTGACAGAGCCCGTCCCTACCTCCCCCCCTTCCCCAGCCCCCCACCCCCATTTTCCCTCGGCTCACCGACGGGGACCCCAGCTACCAAGAAGACAGCGAACGGCAGGCTCTCTCAACTGAAAAGAAAGACAGCAAATGGCAGGCTCACTCAACCGACAAAAGGCTCAATCTACTGAGAAAAAAAACAACAACAGCAAATGGAGGCTTGCCCAACCGACAAAAGGCTCAATCTACTGAAAAAAAAGACAGCAAATGGCAGGTCCACCCAACCGACGAAAGGCTCAATCTACCGAAAAAAAAAAAGACAGCAAAACCCAACAAATAGCAGACTCAGTGTACCGAAAAAAGCAAAAAAAGACAGAAAAAGGCAGCTCACTCAACAGTGACAGCAAACGGCAAACTCATTCAAGTGGAAAAGAAAAAACAAAAAAAAAAAAAAAAAAAAAAAAAAATGACAAGTTCACTCAACCGAAAAAGACAGCAAATGGCAGGCCCACTCAAAAATGACAGCAAACGGCAAGCTCACTCAAACCAGAAAAAGACAGCAAATAGCAGACTCTCTCAACCGAAAAAGACAGCAAATGACAGGCCCACTCAACAATGACAGCAAACGGCAAGCTCACTCAACCAGAAAAAAGACAGCAAATAGCAGACTCTCTCAACCGAAAAAGACAGCAAATGACAGGCTCACTCAAGTGAAAAAAGATAGCCGATAGAGGTTAGCGGGCAGGTGGAGGGGCGGGGGGGGGGAGCTAATGGTAGGCTCACTCAACGGACAAACAAACAGCCAAAGGCACAGGCTCGTTCAAGCGAAAATCATTTCTACTCGGGAGAAAATGAACAACCGAACCAGTGAGAAAGTCGGAATACACAGAACTATGGTCCCAACACCAACAGAAAGTGGCGGTAACGACGCTTTAGAGCACTTCAGTCACTTTCGGATTTCTGAATGATCTGCACAGTGGGTTCGGTCCACTGGTTGGGTTCGGTCCACTGGTTGGGTATTGGTGAACATTCTGGTGGGTGGTGTCCGACCGATCCATTGCAAACAAATGATGGAACTGGGGAAAACAAACAAACAAATGAAAATGAACACACACACACACACACACACACACACACACACACACACACACACACACACACACACACACACACACAATAAACACGCACACACACAAACAAACACACAAAACGGTGAGGGACTGACGGAGTGGGGTGCTGTGTGAGGGAAGTAGTGGGAGGATAGTGGGTGGTGGTGGAGGGGGTGGGTGGGTGGGTGGAGGTATAGGTAGAGAAAAAGGGAGACGGAGGTGGGTGGGGAAACACAAACAGGTATTTCTCGTGTAAAAAGTCATTCTTCTACATATGTTTACAACAGGGCTGAGGAAATTGTTAGCACTGGGTGGTAAATGTAGAAATCATTTCTCTCCCCCCCCCCCCCCCCCCCCCCCCCCGCCCCTTTCCCCCCCACACACACCCCTTCCTCCAACCTCCCCCCTTTTCTCTTTACCCCATCCTACCCGTCTTCTGGGTTTCATGTTTCATATGCCGATTGTTTCCCGATACACAGCGCCCCCTAGACTCCCTGTGTCTCAATCCCAGTGCCAACAGCAATGACAATCGCTCTGTTCATCACAGTTTATTGATAAGGAACATGAAGAAAATGACAATTCTTATATGCAGAGTTCAAACAGATTTAATACTTTTTTTTTTTTTTTTTTTTTTTTTTTTTTTTACGAACCGCGAGGGACACTATAACAATGTACACAGACGGAATCACTGCTTTTTTTTTTTTTTTTTTTTTTTTTTTTTTTTTTTTTTTGCTGACGAATAAAAATAACAAATTTCACTGCTTTTGACGTCGTTACATCATCAGACGCTAAAGGCAAAACGAGGAAAGCATAATTATCAACCTCACGACCACAATAAGCATAGTGGACAGTAAACAGCGATTCTGATGATTATTTCAGACATATGAACGTATGTCCATCCTCGTGTTGGTGCAATTTTTCAGTGCACATACACTTACTTACTTAGGCCCATAGCTCAAGGGTGAGCATAGGCCATCAACAACACTCCGCCATCGCACTCGGTTCTGGGCTGCTCGCTGAATGCCTGTCCAGTTGGTCCCCTGCATCTTCATCTCTGTCTCAGTGTCTCGTCTCCAGCTGCTGCGAGGTCGGCCTCTCTTCCTTTTCCCCCTGCGGGTTCCATGTCAGGGCTTGGCGTGTGGTGCTGAACGCTGGCTTCCTGAGAGTGTGTCCAGTCCAGCCCCACTTCCTCCGCAGAATCTGCCTGGCCACTGGTTCCTGTCCTGCTTTCTTCCATAGATCTTCACTGTTGATCTTCTCTGGCCATCTGATTTTGTGAAGATGCGCCTCAGACAGGTGTTGATGAAGGTCTGAATTTTTTGCTGTGCTGCCTTGGTCATTCTCCAAGTCTCGCAGCCGTAGAGCAGAAGCACATACATACACGAGTCAAAATTACCGTTTTCATGAGATGTCGGGTCAAAAACACGAAAACACATGATTATGACGCAATTAAAGCAATTAAAGGGATACTCTTGAGTTTGAAAGAACACACAATAATTATTAGTTTCTTCGAGAAGGAATTACAAAACGAATAAGAGATTAAAGGCTTTTGGAGTTGGCACTCTCCCATACGTCTCAATTCCTGTGGCTGTCCGTCTCCGTTCAGCACACCGCATGGATGTCTATTTTTGCGTGCAACACAATTCCTGTCCGCCTGTGCACATAGCTGGAACGCCAGTGTATAGGAGTTTAATGACCTCAAAATCCTACATTAACCATATTCTTTATGAAAATAAGCAATTTACTTCAAGAAAACAATAGCAATTGTTGTTTGCTCTTAAAAAAAAATCACTGACGTGACTTCATAATCACTTGTGTCCCTGCTTTAATGCATAAAATGACAGTCAAACATGATAACAATGAACACATTAATTATGACTCGTGAAAACTGACAGCGACGCGTGTGCACGCGTTCTGGTATCAATGATCAGACGGTAGGCCTTTAGAAGGCTGCTTTGCTCAGGTGCGGAAGCCCAAAGTAACTCCCATCATTATCTCTTTCCACTGTTCATGCACAGCGGGGGTCATAATATTCATTTGTTTTTTCGTTCTTTAGACTCTATGACGTTCTTAACACGTCAAGAACAGCTAAAACAGCCCTTTTTTTTAAGCTAAAGCGAAATTTACTAACTTCGTGTTATAATTACCTATTTTTTCACATGATAATGACCTTTTCTACGTCAAAGCAAGAACCACATCGGCGAATCTGTAATAATGACTAACATAAAAGCAATGATCATGGTCGTTTTACGGCAAGAAAGCCACCGGACTGGTGGACAGACGGACGGACTCCCCCATGCTGCCGCTAGTCAGAGCAACCCCCCACCCCCCTCCCTCCCCTCCCCCCATCCACATTCCACTACCACCACCACCACCTCGCTCAAGCACGCGATGGCTCGCTCGACAAGCGACATCGGGATCCGGAAAGTAGATAATGACAATAATAACGCTGACGACGACACGCGAAAAACGGACGATCTCAGCCTTCAGCCCATTTGTTTTTCTGTCGTCAGGGCCGACAACCCCGTGGGACAACGGGCAGGGAGAGCGTGGTAAGTGCGAGAAGCCCTTGACAGCGCACGCGACCGCATGCGCGCGCACGCACAATGCAACGCCCTACGCACAACGGTATAGCATAGCAACACAATTTTACGGTACAGATGTTCTGAACGGGAAGGGATACTGGTTTTGAGTAGGGGATGTGGACAGATAGGTCATGCTGCTTAGAGCCCAGCCGCCCAGCAAAGGGTCCAAATCAGGGCATTCACTGCGTTGATGTCAACTCTCAAGTCATATCTCAAAAAAAAAAAAAAAAAAAAGAAGAAAAGAAAGAAGGACACATCCACACAACTCATTAAAACACACCTTGTAAAAAAAACACAACAAAAAAAAACGCCGTAATTTTGTTGAANCTTTTGCCCCTTTGGGGTATGGAAGAAGGGTGAGTTTAAAGCAATAACAGGAAAAGGAAAATAAACAAGCCAAAATAGCACATGAATTGCTAGTTGATGCTGACACAGACCAAAACTTTACAACACTTGAGATAATCTAATATACTTTGACAATAGAAGCATTTATTTTCGATAAGTAGAAGACCTCATCTGACAAAAATTAAAGACGATTTTGGGGAGAGAAATGTTTTTGGAAAATGCGGGTTGCGCAAAGTAATGTATGGTGAACATTCCATGATAATATGAAATTTATCACCTACTGCAGACATGTCACATTT
>JADBJO010000895.1:518372-535947 GCA_016801955.1 Conus betulinus | reverse complement strand
GTGGGGGGGGTGGTGGGGGGTGGCTCGTGGTTATGTCTTGTGGGTGTGGTGTGTGTGTGAGTGCGTCGTGCGTGAGTGCGTGCGTGCGTGCGTGCGTGTGTGTGTGTGTGTGTGTGTGTTGGTGTGTGTGTGTGTGTGTGTGTGTTGTGTGGGTGTACCCGTGAGCGCTCGGGTATGTTTGGGTGAAGCGTGCGTGCGTGCGTGTGTGTATGTGCGAGCGTGCGTGCCTTCGTGCGTGCGTTGCTTGCGTGCGTGCTTGTGCGTGTGTGTGTGTGGTGTGTGTGTGTGTGTGTGGTGTGTGTTTGTGTGTTTGTTTGTGTGTGGTGTGTTCTAATTTCCTAGCCTTCGTTTTGATAGTAACCAGGATCGATTCTGTAAAAACTAATCAAGCAAGCACGCAAGGACACACAACGAACAAAAGTAATATACTGATCGACAGCAAAAACGTGGCAAGAAATGTCAAGGGACGTTCAACGCAAAGAAGTATTTGTTATAAAAAACTGTTCTTTTTGTTTGTTTGTTTTGTTTTTGATCAGAGACAACTCTATGGTCATAGAAAATAAGAACGCTGTCCCCTTGCTGTAGATCTGTTCTTTTATAATTACAATTGTGTTTTGGGGGTGAGTGATTCTGCATAATTTTTGGTCGGTTGGTGGGTTGATGGTTATGTGTTGTTGTGTTGTGTGTGTGTGGGTGTGGGGTGTGTGTGTGTGTGTGTGGTGTGTGTTGGTGTAGTGTGCTTGTTGTGTGTTCATCTTATTTCTTTGTTTTTCTTTTGCTTTGGAAAAGGGATTTGGAAGCTTGCGAGGCAAAGTCGTCTTTTTTACAGCCAGCGACAAGACAGACAGAACGGACGGGATTAGATAGACAGACAGACAAGAATAGAAAGCAAAGGAGGAGAGAGAGAGAGAGGAGAGAGAGAGACGAGGATTGCGGAGAGAGGGAGAGAGAGCGAGAGAGAGGAGGGGGAGAGAGAGGAGTGAGCATCAGCCGAGAGAGAGGAGAGAGAGATCACTTCGAATAGCAGAACAGCGGAGCGGGGGTGAAAAGAGAAGTCTTCCTTTGGGGTGTTGTTTGTCCGTTCCTCCATTTCTTCTAGTGAGAAAGCTTGTCGCAAAAGTCCAATTCCATTTCACACTCCAGCTGTTTCCGGGCTTCTCCTCCGCGGCTTTAACTAACGGCCCGACGGTGAAAGAATGAGGGAGACAGGGATACACAGGGCAAGTGCAAGGCCTGAGAGAGAGATCATTGAATTGGGCCTGAGGTCAGAAGAAAATATAAGAAAAATGAAAAATAAAGAAAAGAAAAAAAAATCGTTTGGTTCTTCTTTTAAAACGGACGGATACATACGCGCAAGAGCCACGTATGTCTGTAGGCGAGTATACATATAGGCCTATGCATACTGCATACATACATACATAATACATACATACATACATACATACATACATACATACATACATACATACACCACATACACACATACTGCAGACACACATACACACAAAACACACATACATACATACATGACATGCATACATACATATATACATACATACATATCAGTGGTGACGAGAGTTGGGGGTGTTGGTGTGTCCTCTCGGGGAAGGACTTGGACATATTTTCTCTATTAGAGAGTTATGTTAAAATTTCACCTCCACCCTGTCTCTTACTAGTGATGGGAAGGAGCAACTTTCCGACACTAGTTATATTGAAAGAATTTTCTATTTTGTCGGGACTATTAAACATGGCTCAATAGTGGCACAGGAATAATTTGCCTTAGGCTTGTACAGTTAAAAGTACTTGAAGCTCCGAGAGACAGATTTAAAGAGAAGTTCAAACAAACAAGAACGACACAAGTTAAAAGCAATTTCACACATCAACTTACTTGTTTATACAAGGTTGACGTATTCAAACCAGTTCACTTATTCAGTTCAGGCTGAGTTTTGACCCACTGCTTTCAGTCATTAAAAGAGGGAAAGTTCTAGATGAGTTGAAGTTGGAGTCTACTTGGCATATCAAAAATATCTGATGTTGGAGAGGATAGTTGATCTCTCTCTAGTTGCTGGTGACTGATTCCACTTCTCTGTGGACCTGCTGATCATGTGCTGGGCTGTGGTGTTAGTCCACTACCAGGCATGCCCAGGGTAGGTATGGATCCAGGTTCTAAAACAAACAGAAACTGGTCTGTAGTTAGGTAGCTGAGAGTCTGGCTTGTCGAGTTTTCACACTTGTCCTCTGGCTTTCAGTAAATGTGTGAGATCCCAGCCCACAAATGATCAAACTAGCATAAATAATCTGCCGTAATTATCAATCGCTCACTTCTGTTAGATTTTGAGTGGAGTTTTAACAAAGGGTAGGAGACAGTAATGCTATGCTAAACAATTTTGGAAGTCAAATGACTCTTCAATTTTTCTTATGAAATTGAATTGGGAATACACTAACGCCCCCAAGTACACATGTTGTGTAGACTTAGAGTCACACCATACAAAGCATTCCAGCACTCAACAATATTCACAAATCAACTTTAACTTAACAAGTGTTCACCTCGTACAGGCATACTGCTTTTCTGATCAGAATTTATATTCAATTATTATCTTAACAGATAGTATTGAACACTGGCAAAAGTCAGATGGTTAAACAAAGAATGGTTAATCAAACATTAATCTTAATAGTTTTTTACCAGTTGTGGTAAAACAAATGATTACAAAGAACACTAATTGATCATCTTGCTAGAGTCACCAGTACTGGCATCCAAAGTTATTACTGTTAAACCACATGGCATACATACAATCAATGCATAGTCTCAAAATTTAGAAACATAGTTTCAACTTACATTTCTTCTGGGTGGTCAGTGACTCTTACCTGGATCAGAGTAGATGAGATACCTTTTCACTCTCTCTGGTTTACCCCTGTTGCCTTGTGGCTACATGTGTCAGTCCGGTCTTATGGCTGAGTGAGTCGGTGAACTGGAGGGACTGACTTCGTCTCCTTTTTCCAGTTGTCCACTCAGTTTCCAAGTGGCTTTGTGTCACTAAATGCAAAGAAAAAGGGAAGTGAGCTGGTCATCCCCCACCATTACAGTGGTAAGTACAGTATAGAATATTCGAGAACGCTTTTTCCTTAAAGTTGGGTTGTTGTGTAAGTGCGCCTCCACGCTTAGTGACAAAGCACTGTTTAAAATAATTGCGTCATTTGCGAACCGCACGCACGACCGTCAGCATGCTGGTGGTGAATATGCGGTGGGAGTGGGGGTGGGGGAGGGGTCTGGGGGCCAGGAAAGGCGTAAGTGATAAATCAATTGTATAAAAGGGTCCCTAACATAGCAATTATATCACAAACATTATGTGCAGCAAAACATCATGAATTGTCTTGGGAGATATTGAAACCTAGAGTTTAACGTGATGCACTGTGTCGTGATATACTTTTCCTTTAACCTATAACATACTAAAAAATGCACATAGCTTCACGTTTCTGCAAAGTTTCTCTCTGTCTTTGTCTCTGTCTGTCTGTCTGTCTGTCTGTCTCTGTCTCTCTCTCTCTCTCCGATCCAACAAACAAAATCGACGGTTAGCACAGTTTGTTCGTGGAGTTCCCTTAGGAAGTTTAGCAGACGAATTGCCTAGCCAAGGAATATGCGTACACCCATATGCCCCCCAACTAAGCCTCTAACCCCCCCCCCCCCCCCATTCCATTCTCCTTCACTCTGTCTGTCTGTCTCTGTCTTTTTCTCTGTCTTCCTGTCTCTCTCTGTCTGTCTGCCCTGTCTCTCTATATATGTCTGTCTGTCTTATTCTCTGTCTGTTTGTCTGTCTCTCTCTCTCTCTCTCAAATGCAGAATCTATTTGATTTGAGAAACCTACCCGATGGCACAGACACCGTCTTCCGCGAGGTTGACATAAGGGCTCTCTCTCCCTTTACGTTTGCTGACGTAAAAGGACTCCCCTGCTAGCTATGAATACGAAATATTAAGTCGCACTTTTAAAGGACCGTACTCCGCAATGTTCAAATTCACACGCTTTTCATCGATTTCCTGAAAAAACCGAAGACAGCGTTATCTTATCTTGCTGTCTAGGACAGGAATGATTGCTAAAGAAAAAGGATGGTGCAGTCGTCAGGGTATCCTGACGACTGCACCAGCAAGAAACAGCGCTGTAGGTTTTAGCTTTTACATTTTAATCAAAGTTTTAACAGATGCCGCTCCCAACCCGGTTGAGCACTTTTTAAGTAGAATTAAACAAAACGAAAGTGTGGAGAGGAAAAAAAAAGTGTTGAAAACTAAAAACATTACGCAAACAGTATAAAATGTAAGGGACAATCTTTGAGCCTATGCTTGAGGATCCATTTAAGGATGCAAGGGAGATCAAAAGATATGGAACAGTCTGAGTGGTCAGCTCTGCTGTTCAATAACCCAGCATTGTCAGCGGCTAAGAATTTGACCAAACAATATAATGCTGAACAATAAGTAGTGGGGGGAAACAAGTGCAGGTTAACAATTCTTCCATCATTATAGTAATGACTTGGCAAAGATCAGAAATTCAGAAAGAGAAAAAAAAAAAAAAAAATTTGAAGATAAAGTAAATGGGAAAATGTATATCATAAATATGAAAACCCTCTCTCTCTCTCTCTCTCTCTCTCTCTCTCTCTCTCTCTCTCTATATATATATATATATATATATATATATATATATATATAGAGAGAGAGAGAGAGAGAGAGAGAGAGAGAGAGAGAGAGAGAGAGAGAGAGAGACAGACAGACAGACAGACAGACAGAGAAAAAATTTTCGGCGAGCACACCTGTCCTTCCTCAGGGGACTTTCATCGACTTATGTTCACACAGGTCTCACACATCATTCTGACAGTCACTCGGTTAAACAAGAAAGAAGGAATAGGAAAGTGAAAAGCATGGGTAAACCATCTGCAGAATCGGAACACACACAGGCGTGTGCATATACTGAACATGTGAATAACGTGTATTCACACGAGTGATTAAATGAATGAGTACGTACGCGAAAGCGGCGGGGGGTGGGGGGGGGAGAAGAGGAATGGGGAGGGCGGGGAAGTGGGAGGGGCAGGGCGGTGGGAGGGAGGGAACGAAGGTGGTTGCAAGTGTGTGAATGGGTGTGGACGTGTCTGTGCTTCTGCGTTATGGAATGTAGTAGAGTAGTGGTGGTGGTAGTAATGATAGTTGTGATAGTAATAGCAGTAGTAGTAGCTGTAGTAGAAGCGGCAGTAGGAGTCTCAGCAGCCTCTTCCACTCCTCGAAGAAAAAATAAATTCCTAAAAAGATCATTTAAGACAACGGTATTGGTGTTCGCCATGTTCATATCCTTGTATACAAAGAATTGAGAATGTCATACCTCATCTGAAAAAGCCCGAATTTCTTGACTAACACATTCATTCGCACTCTGTCGATCTTCACTTTTATTCTGGATGCCAAAATGTGGCGAACGGGTCAGGGATGCAAACTTCAAAAGACAAGTTTCCTTTCAATGCTACCGTCTCCATTACATAATCTCGGTTGAATGGAATATATCTCATACCCCCAATATGAAAAAAAAAAAGTTCTTGCGTCTTGAGGGCTGAGCGTGGGATGAAATGCTGGATGAAAGTGACATTGCCCCTACGTAAGAGAGAGCGTCGGTGAAGGAGTGTATGCCTGAGGGTACCTTCCTCTCAGCGAAATGGATAGAGTCACGAGGACTGTGGCAAAGAATGATAGATATGAGGCTGCGTAACTATCGCTCATGTCAAGCACAAAGTTTGTTTGATCTGAGAAAACTTGCTTGAGAAGAGACGTCCTTTCTCTGAAAAAGCCTTCAAGACGATGGCACGAGTAGTTCTTTCACTACCTGCTGGTAGATATGACTGGCAAGTCTGCAAGGGATGCAAAATGTCAGACATCTTAGAGAGAACAGTCTTGCTCTTTACACACTTGTACTGTTTCCCTCGATGAATCGAAGAAATCCCAAGGCAATACTCTCCTGTCTTCTAGTACTAGGCGCAAAAATAGCTGGTGTGTCAGAAATGGGCGCTTTAAAAGGATGTGTCTTGAAATATCTTTTGGTGCTACCTTATATAATTATTGTATCTCTGTTATCATATAGATACGAACACATGTCGTGTAGGCCTATATGTTCTGTTCTCATGTCTGGAGGAGTGAGCGAAGGATAAATCTTTGACGAAAGTGGAATTATAGCTGTCTTGGAGAAAGTACCATAGTGAAAATAAGATGTTTCAGAAAAAAAGGATGTTTTTTTTTTTTTTTTCTGACAGAGTTGTGGAGATATAATGGCTCCCGAAAGAGCACAATCATCCACTACACAAACTTTTTTCTCCTGCGAGAAGAAATCGAAGTTACCCATTAAAAAATTTAGAAACCGTGCCCGTGTTAGTAAAAGGTTATAACAAATGTTAAATGTCAATTTTTACATGATTAGAACGTCTGATTATTCCATGGAAGCACATTGCCTCTTTGCTATCGATATGTAGCCTGTATCTTCACATTACTCATTTCCATTAGTAGATTTGTCACAATCTAACGTAACGGATCTTGGATCCTCTTTTCGATCCGGATTGGCACCACTGACCCACTCCAAAATCTAATGAGTCAGTCCCTGAACAACATTTAACGTTTCCACGACGCTTCGTTAAAATCGGTTTAAACAGTTTTTGCGTGATCTTACTGACAACAAAAAGCAAGCAAACGGAGGTGAAAATATAACCTATTGTTGGAGGTAATAAATAAGTACATTATAACACCATCACCACCATCACCACCACCATCGCCATCACCACCACCACCAGACCACCACCAATATCATCACCATCACCGCTAACCAAAAAAAAAAAAAAAAAAAAAAAAATGCCTGATGCCATGTTTTGAACTGATGAGCTCAATCCGAAAATAACTGTCCCACGTTTGTGATGTCATACCTCCTTTAATGTGCCTTGCCTATTGTTTCCAGGCATGTGGAAGAAAGGATTAGATTCTGTATCATACGGAACTTACTTTACCGGATTTTGCTCGCTTTCTTAGCTTTGTGAAAAACCTTGCACAACACGGAAAGCCATTTAAAGAAAAATGAACAGTAAATCCAAACAACTTCTCTTGTCATTGAACTACAAAAATTGTTGCCAGTCCTTATTAACGTGAGCTGAATGATAAGCTGCATTCAGATCAAGAACTGCAAACCAACAATATGAAGTAACTGAAATCAAAGCTTCCCGTAAACTTTCTGTTCCCAATTGTTAATGGTCTACCTTTTGATTCAGTTAAATCGAGGATCAGTTTTGGTATATTATCTCTCTTTGGTCTCCCAAATGTGACGGAAAAAAAGTTGTGTAGTCATATTCCTCTGTCACCCCCTTCGGCACTAACAGCTTAAATTCCAAATCAAGGGATATAGTTTGTTTTGAAAAAAAAAAAAAGGATTGGTGGATACCCACTCCATTTACCGTGTTGACAGGTACTGAGTTTGTTGTGATTGCATTCATTCATGCAAGGTGCCGTAATTTGCCATGCTTTCATTTAAGGAGATTTAGCAAATGCAGGAGATTTAGCAAATGTAGAGCTACAGATTGCCAGATTGCGTTGCGGATTTCGTTCTTCGTTACCCTATCTTTGAAATATACATATATTCGTTGCTTGAGGCCACAGCCCGGGATGGCAGGAGATGGGTATTGTTACTGTTTGACCGGCAGTAGCAGGTGTCGAATCACCTACAGTCGCCATTTCTTCAGAACTTTAGGAGTGACCCGCATTTGCGTTATCGTCGATCTGTCAGGAGTCATTGACAGTGATCAAGTGAATGAGAAGAAAATTGATTGCCGTCAGGTAAGATCCAGTCTAGCGTTAACAGTGACGCGGTGGAGAGAGAGAGAGGAGAGAGAGGAAGGAGGACGATGACAGGGGTCTACTGAGAGAGAGAGAGAGAGAGAGAGAGAGAGAGAGAGAGAGAGAGAGAGAGAGAGAGAGAGAGAGAGAGAGAGAGAGAGAGATGGGGTTGAGAGGGCCTAATTTACTTTGTCGACCCTTAAGACATGCAGGAAAAGGCAGAATATAGTATTCATACCAATAATGACAGCAACGACCAAAACATACCAGTGACCAACTAAATACTACGTAAACCTTCCAAGTTGAGGAATCTCCCATGCACGAGGACCGTGCCCTCTAAAACATGAACTTCTGCCTTCTTTTTGAGCCCTACTTTCAGCCTACAGCTGATCACAAATTCTGATTATGATCTTAAGACTGCTCAGTGAGTTAGATAACAATATTCCCTCAATTATGGATTATAGCCATAAGATTTTATCAGTGCAGCCGAACTGATAATTCCTTCGGCAGATGTCTTTGCTTGATCTTTCTGCCAGACTTCAAAGTTGAAGAACGAAACCCAGTTGACAGGATAATTGTCTGACACGCAACAGTCTGTGAAAACTGTGAAGTCATAATGTAGCAGATGACTTACATGGCATCCGTCTAAGACTACAATCATCCATTTCGTTATTGATGAGCATATTCGTGTTCTCGATGGCGATGGAAGATGCCGTTGACATGGATGCTTCGTGAGTCATAAGCAGTGAGGCAATGAAGGGGTATCGAAATTGTCTTTTGGATAAAGTCTACATTCCTTGCGGGAATAGCTGCACCGTTTAACAATTGGGAGGGGAGGGGGGGGGGGGGGGGGGGGGGGGGGTGTGTGTTATAATGTCCACAAATTTCTTGAATATGTGTTCTTAGCATGGGAGCCTAATCATCAAATTTCTTGATTCTTCGAATCACCCCAATTTTCGACCAAAATCTGAGTATTTGACGCATGAAAACGCAGGAGATGATGAAAACGGTCTGTCAACAATGGAAGCGTTCGTCATATTTATATCTGAGTGTAAAACAACGGTGGTGGTAATCTTTATCTTCCTTTCACATTCTTGTCCGATTCGATTTTTCTAAATCTCAGTTTGTTGAAGATTTTTACGCGCTCTTTTGACTACTTTTACAGTGTCTTATCTATAGAATGTCTCTGCCACATTCTTTGGACTCAGTTGTAATATTCCCAATAGGACGTTTTGCAAGAGTAACTGGCTTAGCTTTTCTGCGAGGAGACTTTGATACTGCATGCAACAATTGCGCTGTCGACTCAGACACTGGTAGCTTGAACACAATACATACTTGTGTAGAGCTATCATTTATCTGATATTTAAAACACGAGTCTCTCTCTCTCTCTCTCTCTCTCTCTCTCTCTCTCTCTCTCTCTCTCTCGCTCTCTCTCTCTCTCTCTCTCTCTCCTCTCTCTCTCTCTCTCTGTGTGTGTGTGTGTTGTGTGTGTGTGTGTGTGTGTGTGTGTGTGTGTGTGTGTGTGTTTAGGCGATTTACACTCAAAACAAACAATAAAATAAAATCAAGGATTGCTACACAAAAATTGTTGATGCTATGATTTTATCTGATTAACTGTCCGCACGCAAACCTTTCGATGTTGTGATTTATCAGTGTAATGAATGGTGGACTTGAAATTGGGGATTAGCAGTCCGAAATAAGAAAACGGACCGGACTTCCGTCCGTTGGCCTATTTTGACTGTTGCTCCTCAATCTGAAGGGATGCTTAGTTGTTTTTTTTTTTCTACTTTTCATGCGTTGCGCACAGTTTTACTGGTAAATGGTGACATTGTGTTGAAAGATGAGGTATGTTGCACTCTAGGTAACTATCAGTAAAAGCAAGCTGCTTCAGATTCGGACAGCATACGGTTGCTCCTTTTTAGGACGAGAAGACGTTATGGACAAAGATGGAGCGTTTTTCTTTTTTCTCCTTGTTTTTCTTACCTTAGGACAAGAAGCCGTTACGGACAATCGAGGAAACTTTTTTTTTCCGTTTTGGGTTTTCTTTCCTACTTTCTTCCTTTCTTTGTCATCTTCTTGGGAGGAGCTTAGACTGTCGTGGCACAAGGTGGGGGGCTTTGACGACAGGATAGAGGAGACGAACAACGCAGAGAAGGGTTTGGTTAGGGTTGGGATGAGGATTGCGAAAGGGTTGAGGAGCTTGAGGAGGGGGAAGAGGGCGCTAGGGGAGGGAGGGAGACAGCAGCGGAAGAACCGGGAAGGGCAAAAAGGGAAAGGGGGGAGGGGGGGAAGGGGGCAGCAGGGAGGGTAATGATGGCTGAGAATCCGATTGAAGAAAAGCTCGGAAGCGGGAGGGTGCTGGCAATCCAGGCGGAGTTTGGTCGATCGGTGTCAGGGCCATGAAGTTCCCTGCACATAAAACTCCCCCCGGAAGAGTCTCTCCTAACGTCCTGTTTTATCTACCATTTAGACGTAAACGTTACAGATAAGTGTTCTTTACAGTCTGGCTCAACAAAGAACGACAATGGTGCCCCGGGCATTCCGCACACCCACTGATTACAGATAGTTTGGCTGATTTTTTTTTTCAAAGACGTTAAGTTTTGTGCGTGAAGGAGCAGTTTTTGTGCAGATACACCTGCGCAATTTTGCTTTAAGAAACACACGCGTAGGAGTTGTTTAAGCAATGGTGATAACAACAGAATGTGCATGAATAGCAAAAGTAATAGTAGCAACAAAAGCAGCCGAAACAACAGCTGTGACAGAAGAAATTCAGCGAAAAATAACCAAAGCAAGAACGGCAATAATGAAAAAGAATGTCACACATACCATCGACTGCAGATGTCTGGTACTACAACTTACTATTATTATGGCCATTATCTCGAAAAGTCTTGGCATCGTTGTCATCAACAACAGCAGCAACAACAACAACAACTACGACGGCGACGACAACAACCACGATGACGACGACGACGACGACAACAAACAACAACAACAACAACAACAACAACAACAACAACAGTATCAATCCATGATGCTTGTGAATAATACTTTTTTTTGTTTATTCTTTGTATACTGAGTCTCTTTTCAGTTTTGTGAACCGATTTTTTTCCTTTGCAAATTCATGTTTTCCCCTTAATATCCGTTTCACAGCTTCACACACATTTTTCTTTTCAATCTTTGTTGTTCAAACGTCATGCTCTTCTCTTAATCTCTGTTATTCAGCGTCACGCTGCTCTCTAAATCTCTGTTATTCGGCGTCACGCTCTTCTGTTAATCTCTGTTGTTCGGTGTCCTGCTCTTCTCTTAATCTCTGTTGTTCAGCATAACGCTCTTCTTTTAATCTCTGTTGTTCAACATAACGCTCTTCTTTTAATCTCTGTTGTTCAGTGTCACGCTCTTCTCTTAATCTCCGTTGTTCACCGTCACGCTCTTCTTATAATCTCTGTTGTTCAGCGTCACGCTCGTCTCTTAATCTCTGTTGTTCAGCGTCACGCTCTTCTATTAATCCGTGTTGTCCATGGTAAACTTCAATCTTTTCTTTTCAAGTGCGACTTCTGCCATTCTTTTTCGTTATCTCTGGTCTCGATCAATGGCGTTATCAATATAAGTTTGAATTACAACACCTCCAGCTTTTTCGCCTATTATCGCCAAGCATAACTATTTTCTTCACAGATAGCCTTTGTAATACAAATGTGCAAATTAACAGTTAATAATTTATAATAGTACTATTTCCACAATATCAGAAAAAAAACAGATAGAATGCTCCCAGACAGCCTAAATAACAACGATAATTGCCTCAATAATGTCGCGATAGTATTATCATACAAGATTTCTCTTTTAAAGGTTTGTAGCCACGAACCAGATTTTTCACTCTCTCTTGAACGCTTTCTTGTTTTACATGAAAAAGGTGACACCAAATTACACATCATACAATCATGCAAATAGTGATTCAGAACAATAGAAATGACTGAATTTCGCAGAGAAAGAACTGCTCACACGCAAAAGAAAATAGTAATCACTCCAGACAACACAAAACGAACTAGATTGGGTTAAGGGATGTACAGACCAGACAGTGCTGTCAAAATGATTTGTAGACACAGAGAATTGGGGGTCCCCATTGAAGATAGACAGAAAGAGAAAGAGGTGGTGAGGATCAAGTTCATAGGTAAAAAAGAGAAAGTGTAAGTCTTCGGTGCCATAGGGAAAAAAAACATTTTCAATAAAGCATTCTTGAACACATTGAGGCGGGAAAAGAAAAAGAGGGGGAAACAAAACAACGAATCCGACCATTGGGCCAACAAAATATGAAATGTGTTACATTACAGAGAGAACAAGAGAGGCGAGGTCTGGAGAGGGAGAGAGAGAGAGAGAGAGAGAGAGAGAGAGAGAGAGAGAGAGAGAGAGAGAGAGAGAGAGAGAGAGAGAGAGAGATGAAAAAATCGGGGTCGCCAAATTGTCGTGGACCGTCTGTCTGAATGAGTATGTGTGTGTGTGTGTGTCTCTGTGTGTGTGTGTGTGTGTGTGTGTGTGTGTGAGGGGGGGGGAGGCAAATTGATAAATTGATGAACAAAGGGAGACAATACAGGCAGAATTCTCACTGTGCGCCGCTCAATCAAAAAAAACAGCAAGCCGCAACACACAACTGACAGGACAATTTTCCACAAATAATGTAAAGAAATGACCCTTCCACACAGACATCTCTTACATGCACAAGCAGGAGATTGGCCTGAAAAGAGTCACCGGCCGGGGAACCCAAAGACTAAATGACTTAGGTGTCGTAACAAATTCTTAAGATCCAAAAGGGGTACGAACGGAAATGCACCCAAAAAGCAGCACAATTTCTACTAGGAGCTTTTGCTCAATACGCGGGAAAGCTCTTAATTGCACTCCTCAAATAGAGAGCTTATACATACCTCACCAAAAGTCATTTCAGGGGGGTAAACAAGCTCCCAAGCAAAGAATACAAAGAAGTTTCAAAACTTGGCAATTATTTTCAAGACTTCCCTATCGAGAGGAATCTAAAATGTTGAACTAAGCTATGGGAAAACAACCCACTGAACTCCTGGGTTTACGACCAACCTCCAATCACTCAAGTAAACTCCACAAGAGAAGAAAAAAAGGGAGTCTCACAGTCGAAGCACACGTTCTAAGAGGCCATCCTCCTGGCTTAAGCACACTGGCACAGGTTTTTTTTCTTCAATAGCAGAAAAAGACATTTTTCAGTTCACTGTCTCAGGGGCAAAATGGCTGGTTCCTTTCAAGGTTGTGGGGGAAAAAGTCTGCTTCGAATTCCCAGATCCACTCAGTTTTCTTTCTTCCTCGCTTATGCCCAACCATAGCATGTTGATTAAAAACAAACTCTCGAAATTGCCCTTCTAGGTCAGCTAACCGAAGTGAAGGAAAAGGGGGTCCCAAAGAAGTCCTGTCGCAGTAGAAGGACGGTCCGGGGTGCGACGTCTGGTACGTCCAGTCACACGAGAGGCATAACAAATGGGGCTGTAAAAAGACTGTCCCGTACTGAGTGCTTTTTTTTATAACGATATGTTTTTTATTATAATTGTTTTTTTTTTCAAAAGTCGAAGTGAAAAGGGGTCAAGATCGGTTGACCAAACCATGTACATTTTCTGCACTTCTTGTAAGTAAAAAAAATGACAATTTGGGAAAGAGATCCAAATAATGCAGAATGTTGTTGTTGTTGTTGTTGTTGTTGTTGTTGTTGTTGTTGTTGTTTTTGTTGTTGTTTAGAATACTACCAGCCCTCATACACTAGCACTCGTCTTGACTAGCTCTACCAGTCAAAGGTGACAGTTTGGAAATACGAGTACTGTGTAAGAGACGTGTGTTGTCAGCTGGGGTATGTTCCCACGGATCAAAGTGGGTCACAGCCCGATCGATACGAAAAAAAAATCCCGAACAATAATAAACAATAAGACCAAGGGAGTAGACAACCGATGCTTGGCACTCATAGAGGGTGTGATTCGTCATTCCCTTCGAATGAATAGTGCATGCATTGAATTATGGTATTCTCTGTCTTTTAGGGCAGTCATTCATTTAACTTTTTTTTTCTTCTTCCTGCGTACGCAGGCTGATACTTCTGCGGACACTCCATGTATAGACAGGCAAGGAATAATCCCATCTAAAAGGGAGTGGAGCTTTGTGTTTATGACCGTTTTTCATCCCGCCATCAAGGCAGCCATACTCCAACTTGGGGGAAACTTAACTGTTATTTTCAGATATGTGTCAGTTTAAGTTCTGGAGTTTGTGTTCTTCTTTTTCGGGTGTCTTCATTATGATGTTTTTTTTTTTTCTGTTCTTAGACCCTCTACTGTTTCCATGAGAGATGATTCAGTGTTCTGGTTTCAAAATCACGAAATAGAAGAAGAAATGAAGAAGAGCAAGAAAAAACATAAATAAGAAGAAAGAAAAGAGGAGAGAAAAAAAAAAATAGTTGAAAGGCATGGAAGAGTAGGGGGAAAGAGTACAATCGAAAACAGAGAGATAAGTAGGAAGCAAAATCGATGACATGTGTAGAATGTTATGCATAGGTGTTCATATATGTGCACGAGTTTCGGGGTCATAAGAGACAGAAAGCAACAGGGAAAGTAAAGGGGAGAGAGAGAGAGAGAGAGAGAGAGAGAGAGAGAGAGAGAGAGAGAGAGAGAGAGAGAGAGAGAGAGAGAGAGAGAGAGAGAGAATATGCACGGTCACTCGCAAACACACACACACACACACACACACACACACACACACACACACACACACACACACACACACACACACACACGGGCGCGCGCATGCACACAGACACAGACACAGACACACAGACACACAGACAGACACACACACACACACACACCACACACACACACACACACACACACACACACACACACACACACACACACACACATGGCGACACATACTGACACATACACACGCGCTCGCGCACTCGCACGCACACACACACACACACACACACACACACACACACACACACACACACACACACACACACACACACACACACACACACACACACACACACACACACACACACACACACACACACACACACACACACACACACACACACACACACACACACACACACGCAGGCAGAAAGACTGACAGATAAAACAGACAGACAGACAGACTGACAGAATAGATGGACATACGGACAGGTAAACAGAGAGAGAGAGAGAGAGAGAGAGAGAGAGAGAGAGAGAGAGAGAGAGAGAGAGAGAGAGAGAGAGAGAGAGAGAGAGTTGTTTCAGACAAGCCAATTCCTTTAGTGTCGCTCTCTGCTGGTGCTGCTATGCGTGAAATTAAGGAGGGAGAGATAACAATAGCAACAAGGATGACTTCCCCGCAAAGAACGACATCATAACCCACCGCAAGAACTACTTAAGACAATCACCGTCGGCTGAACCTTTTTACGATTCGCTCTAGTGTGTCTGTTGTGGTATAATTTGTTTGTACCCCTTGTGATCTCGGCTGGGGGACATTTTGCCACGACACCGGTGCCAGAACCGTCCTGGAGAGGTGCCAATTGCACAGGCTGGGCACGCACGGCCAAGACCGAAGGGCCCAGGCGCTGATCGATAAAGGTCCTGATTGATTTTCCCTTCCAGCAGGATGCTGCTCCGGCAAGTGGAAGGCGCTAAGAAAATGAAGATGAAGAGAGAGAGAGAGAGAGAGAGAGAGAGAGAGAGAGAGAGAGAGAGAGAGAGAGAGAGAGAGAGAGAGAGAGAGACAGACAGACAGACAGACAGAGAGAGAGAGAGAGAGAGAGAGAGGGGGGGGGGTGGCGTTGGGGTTTAAAGAGTTTTCAGGGAAATAGAAGGTCGGGAAAGAGAGAGTGAAAGGTGAGAGGGAGAGGGGAATAGCGATGCTTTATGGCTTTGCTGCCTCTGTCGCTGTCTTCACAGCTTTTGGGCCCAAGACCTGGGTGTCCATTTAAAGATCGGATCGAAAACGAATTCCATTTACAAATGTATACGTTTTCTCGCAGGAGCTCTATCCATCAAAATACTGTATGAACGCAGGATGGTTTGTTCGTATGCCATGATCTGAAATTATTTTGCAGCCAAGAAATTCGGCTGCGTTATGCTTTACGCATTAAAAGTAGATTTTCGTATGACTACTTCCTGAAGCAGATTTTGGTATCAAAAATGTCATGATGTGTTCATTGATAGCAGAATACTTTTCTTTATTCGTTTATTTGTTTTGTTTGTTTCTTTTCTTTCTTTCTTTTTGTTGTGGTGACAATTTGAAATATATTCCTCAATTTCATCCAATGATTTCCCTGACAGATGTGTAAACCCTGAATACAGGTCTACAAATAAGATTCTTCGTTCTCTCTCTCTCTCTCTCTCTCTCTCTCTCTCTCTCTCTCTCTCTCTCTCTCTCTCTCTCTCTCTCTCTCTCTCTCTCTCGGTGTTTCATTCTTTCAGTTCGGTCCATGCTTACAACTGAAGAAGCTTTGAATAAAGCAAAATATGTTTTGCTCTTACACGGGGTGTTTGTAGTTTTTTTTAACCATTCTCTCTCTCTCTCTCTCTCTCTCTCTCTCTCTCTCTCTCTCTCTCTCTCTCTCTCTCTCTCTCTCTCTCTCTCTCTCTCTCTCTCTCTCTCTCTGCGAATCCATTACTGTATCCTTGTCTGTGTCTGTCTCTCTGTCGCTCCCTTTCTGAGAAAGTGTGCGTGTGTGTTTGCAGGCACATAATTTGCAGGCTTTTAACCATGCGCACACGCGTGCAAGTTTTTGTCTCCATATCTCCCTCCCGCCCAACCCCCTGTCTTCCCATTCCAACTCCCACCTACCCCCTCAAAAAACTTCGATGTGCATGTGTGTTTTCTTTTCGCAGTCTCCTTGCTTGCTATGATAACCTTCATAGATGCCTCTGTTCTGAACATTTTTGCTTTTACATAGGTAAGCGTGTGTGTGTGTGTGTGTGTGTGTGTGTGTGTGTGTGTGTGTGTGTGTGTGTGTGTGTGTGTGTGTGCGTGCGTGCATGCGTGCATGCGCGCGCGCGCGCGCGCGCGCGCGCGCGCGCGCGCGCGTGTGTGTGTGTGTGTGTGTGTGTGTGTGTGTGTGTGTTCGGTTTTCAGGATTTGTTTGTGTTTGTTGCATTCTTTGTATTCAGTGGTGAATATCACCCTGTTATATTTGGATTTTGTTAGATTCATGCGTAGGCCTTTATTGATCCGTGAGTTTTGTAAAGGATTTAAAGTTTTGAGTATTTCTTGATTTTTCTTCGAACGTTGATTATCTGACTAAAAGTTTAAAGATGAAATAAGTTGTTAAGCGGTATTAGTCTTCTTTGCACTACTTAAATGTTCATTGTGATGATGTGACCCTTCGTGGTGAATGGGGATCAGACAAAATGGGGAGGATTAGTAGAAGGTAAGGAAGTTTTGCTGTTACACAACTCGACGTGTGCAAGCGATTACTTCTCTAAAACTGCTTGGATTACCAAAAACTATAATGGCGACCACCCCCGCTGTTGGAAGGTAGTTGTCCTAATGTTGGGATGGAAGATGGTCACATACTCGAAGGATCTTACTAATTTGTGGAAACGGTAATTTGTCCGATTTGGAAACAAGGAACGTATGCCACAAAAATCAGTAGCCCTGACTTCTCATGTTGCAAAACGTACATAAACAATTGCACACGTATTCTCTCTCTCTCTCTCTCTCTCTCTCTCTCTCTCTCTCTCTCTCTCTCTCTCTCTCTCT
>JADBJO010000895.1:510872-513372 GCA_016801955.1 Conus betulinus | reverse complement strand
ATTGTTTTTATTCGTTTATTAAAAAAAAAATGAAACAGACTGCAACGTCACTGGAACAAAAAAAACTTGTTTGTTGTTGTTGTATTATTTCATTCATGGTCAAACGTCATCTGTGACGAAGAGACCTGTTCTGACAGGCTCACTTGGAACACCTCTGCCCTAAGGCACACAGAAGTGACTCGGGAGCAGTATATGAAAGGAGTCAAGGTCTGCAGTACCGTCTTCCTGAGGACCTTTCCTTGATCACCCTGTGTGCCTTTCGTCTGCATTGGCTGTTGCCGAATTGCTGCCGTATGTAACGTTTGCTTGGAGTTATGGACTTGCTGTCTTACCATGGGGGCCGAGTTGTCGTTCCTTTGGTTGCTATTCACAACTACAGGCAGGTTTCCTGTAACCTGTTTATCTTCCTCCGCGTGTTGTGTATAACAATGTTTCGGACCAAAGGCCGTACCAGTCGTGTACAGATGGGTTCAAGTTTGTTTGCGCTGGAAGGCTACCTTTCTTCCGCTCCTGCTGTTCTGTGCGTATGCCCAGTGAGAGTAGGACTGCACACAGCAAACGTATAACTCATCATCTTCGGGAGAAGAGAAATTCGCTCCCTTGCACCATGCGTGTCTTGTCCCGCATTGCGAGCAAGATAGACGGGTGTGGAAGGCAGCACTGGTTTGGAATGATGTCGTTCATCGTTTTCGCTATGGGAACTCAAGTTACTGTCCTTGTTTGGTGTTTGTTTTCGACTTCTTCCCTCCTCGTTTAGACTTCTCTTGATTGTGTTTGCTGAAGAAATATAGGATAACAATGTCGTTGCTGTCGTCGTTGTTGTTGTTGCCGTTGTGTGTGTGTGTGTGTGTGTGTGTGTGTGTGTGTGTGTGTGTGTGTGTGTGTGTGTGTGTGTGTGTGTGTTAAAAATAGATAGATAGATAGATAGATAGATAGATAGATAGATAGATAGATAGATAAGCAGACAGGCAGGCAGATAGATAGACAGAGTCATATAGACACATAGATAGATAGATGAATGGAGGTATGGATGGATGGATGGATCCATCCATACATACATACATACATACATTATATACATACAAACAATGGAATTCTTCGGTTTGCATTTTCTGATATCTATTGTCTTTTCTCTAGGTTTCTATGACCACGGCCTATCAAATCCTTCAGTTGCTGGCTTTTAACTCTTTTTAATTGAGGGGCAGTCTCGCTTGTTAATGATCAGGTTAGCTTAAAAACTCTCTTTCTCTTGCCCTCTCTCTTCCTTCCACTCCACAGTTCCTTCACTCTCTCTCTTTCCTTACGCACACTCATCCTTTGACATGGATTTAACAAGCAATTTGACATGAGCATGTCCAGTACATGTACTAATATATAAATGTGTAGTTATGAACAATAAATACATTGTTACAATCTGGTAGTTTATCTTTATGCATTACTCTGAATGAGTGAGTGAAAAAAAAAAAAAAAAAAAAAAGTAGTTACAAGGAGGTTTATTTTTCATTTTTTCAGTTACAAACAAAAGAAATAAGCAAGACGAACACAGAACATTATAATGACAATACAGTAATACCAGGTACTATGAGTTTAGAGAAAGTAACATGCGCACATACACAATATATACATATGCACACATATATATGTACACATATATATATATACATACACACATATAAACACATATATACACATACATATACACACATATACGCACATATACACACATATGTACACATACATACATATACACACATACATGTAGATACAAATACACACACCAGTACAAATAAATAAATCCATATACAAATACACAACTACAACAAGGAGGCGAAAGGACACACACACACACACACACACACACACACATGCACACAGGTGTAGGATACAGGAGAGAGTTATTAGTTGATAATCATAGTCGATACAGCATACATATACATGATACTCTTATCACTAGTATCAGTTAAAGTTGATCTAGACATAGTGTAGTTTTTATCCCAGTAAGTTATGCGGAGAGAAACAAGTTACAGCATGATGAGACCTCTTCGTAATGCTCAAGGTAGGTTTCTACAACTTCCTCTTTTCTCTTCTTTTCTTCTTTCACGGCATGCCACACACAGCTTGTGTGATACTGATAGGAATCGACTGAGTACTGTAACATAGTATAAATATTGAAAACATTGCATGATTGATAATAACCCTAACAGACAAGTAAAAAAGAATTTGAAAAAAAAACAAAAAAAAAAAAAAAAAAAACCCACCTAATAAAATAAAATTCTTTGATAGCAGCCATAGAGCTCAATCAAGTTTTGTTAATAAAGAGAAACAGTATTTCAGAGTTCAAGAAAAAAGCGTGGAATAAGGCAGCCAACTTTCTTCAAATTCTCTCTATATGTGTTGTTCAAAAAAGATACATATTTTTCTGATTCCAATCTGTTTCTAAGAAATGTTATGAACAACTGGACATTTGGGTGTACATCTTGCAATTTTGTCCTGTATATAT
>JADBJO010000895.1:488372-490872 GCA_016801955.1 Conus betulinus | reverse complement strand
ACAGTGTCTACGTCAGAAACAGCTCTGAAGGATTTGGGCTCGGTAAGCAGTTATTGATTATCTCAGCCAGCGTGAAGTACGCCTGATCCCGCAGAATACAGACAGAACCAGCCCCACCATCATCAAGAGCAAGCGCTCTAAGCCAGAGGTTGGACTATTCCAGAATGTAACACTATGGTGCCTTTTGCCTGACACATAGGTTCCTATGACAATTCCTGGTGCTTGCACTCTGTGCTGTGCTACACACAGGCTGGGCTGAATATGGGAGGCATTGAAGAACGTGTTGGTGGAGACAGAGGAAAAGGTGAAAGAGGAAAGAGGAGTGGCTGAGGGGAGAGAGTGAGTATCCCTGCTGATACATTGTGGAGCCTATTAAAAAGATGATACATTGTGGAGCCTGTTAAAAAAACATGATAACAAGATAGTTTTATAAAAAAAAAATATATATATATAAATATAATAGTGTGGGGGTGGGGATGGGGTGGTGGGGGGGATAGAGAGTAATAACAGTATGTTTTAAAGGGCAGGCGCTTTACAGTTTAATTTTGAGACAAGGCGGCGGTGGGTGGTATCCTAGCAACTTGGCACCGGGAAGGGTTAAGTGGTGTTTGTCTGTGTGTTCATGCGGTCAGCAATGTCGGAAACTTTGCAGACTTTAGGATGAGGATGGATGAGTGTGTGAGACAGAAGAGAGATGAAAAAAAGGGGGAAAAGGGGGGAAAAATGGGAGGACTGAGGACTCCAGTGGTGGGGAGCGTTGGTATGGGGGGAGGGGAGAGAGAGAGAGAGAGGAGAGAGAGAGAGAGAGAGAGAGAGAGAGAGAGAGAGAGAGAGAGAGAGAGAGAGATGGTGGACAAAGCTTCAGGCTGCTCTCTGGCCTTTCATCAACGGTGGGCCAGACGTTGGCACAGAAACATTCCCTTTGATCAGTCGCTACGTTGGCTCGGACTCCATACTGCTCCAAACTGGATGACGTTACAGAGTCCTCGTTCAAGTTGCTGGGTTGTTCCTGTTGGACATGTGTTAATTAATTTCAGGAATCAGACATCTTAAAATGAATATGAACGATGTACTCAGCAGATTGGTCAGGAAGGGAATCGTGCTCGTATGCTGAAGTAATGATAACGTTCACACCAGTTCACCAAGCTCAGATTCAGATACAAGGTTAATAGAACACTCTCTCTCTCTCTCTCTCTCTCTCTCTCTCTCTCTCTCTCTCTCTCTCTCTCTCTCTCTCTCTCTCTCTCTCTCTCTCTCTCTCTCTCTCTCTCTCTCTCTCTCTCTGAGGGTGGCGGCAATGCCATGGGTCTTCTGGAACCAAGTTCCAGATTAAAGATATATGGTAACTCCAAGAGCATTGTCACGCACTTACAGTCTAAAGTCACAGCCAGTTGATCTACTCACGTCCAGACTACCTCTACCATAGCATCACCTCAGCACTTCCCAGCAACACCTAATCGATGACAACATTATTTAGCCAGTGAATATGGGCGTGATCCTGTTTATAAAGTAAATGCAAGCACCACTATCATAAAAAATATGCTATTTATGGCTTGCGTAAGTTTCTCCAATGTGTTGCAATATCACATCCCGGCCTGATACAAAGCGTTCCATGAGAATAACTTACTGGTTGCTTGGAATCCGACCCGTATGAAAATCTTTCTGGGATAAATGTGGAAGACATAGCGGAAAGAGTGGGTGAAGGAAATGGGAAGTAGAATGTGCGGGAAGGAATGGGGAGAGAGGGTGGCAAAGAGGCAAGCAAGGAGAGATGTATCACCTAGGAAACGTTCTGGAACATGATGTTTTTTTTTTTAATTGAAAAAGAATAGGTTAAAAAAAAAAGATAGAAAAAAGCACAGCACTTTACAGGCTAATTTTGAGACAAGCTGGTGGGTGGTAACTTTGCTACACGGCGCGGAACACAGTAAAGTGGTTTGTCTCTGTTCACACGGTCAGCAGTGTCGAAAACTTTGAACAACTCGGGATGAGTATGGAGGGAGTGGGTGAGGCAGAGGAGGACTCGAGACAGCTTGGGAGTTGGGACAAGGGTGGAGTGGGAGCTGGTGGAGGGGACAGCTAGAAGAGTGACAGAGGGTAGAAGAGTGAGAGAGGGTAGAAGAGTGAGAGAGGGCAGAAGAGTGAGAGGGGGGGGGGGGGGTAGAGAGTAGGTTGGAGGAGACAAAGCCCGAACTTTTCACTAGCCTTTCATCTACCCTGGGCCAGACGTTGACGCAGCAGCTTTCACTTTGATCGCTCTCCATACTAGAGCGGGCTGTAGACTGGTATAGACTGGCAGACTTTTAAGGAGTCCGTGTTGGATGGCTCTTACAAGGATATTTCGTCCTGGAAGAAGGAATGTCAACGGTAAATAATACAACATAGAGAGCATCTATTGCTGTCGTGGTGATACAACACATTGTATATGGCACCAGGTTACTTGTTTAGATGAAGGAATGAGGCACACTGCATATTCCAGCTCGCCTAGCATAGATGCTGA
>JADBJO010000895.1:468372-470872 GCA_016801955.1 Conus betulinus | reverse complement strand
TTCTGTGCCATTCAGCGTGAAACACATTTTTAAATGAGTAATACCAGCGAAAATGTTTTTTTTACTTTCTCTATCTGAGCATCAATCATATACTGAGAGAGAGAGAGAGAGAGAGAGAGAGAGAGAGAGAGAGAGGAGAGAGAGAGAGAGAGAGAGAGAGAGAGATTGTTCGTAAGCTACAAAGCATCCACAACACCTGGACATACATGACTAATCATTAGCTAAATTACACGTACTGTTCCCTTGCATTTAATAGTGACTCAGTTGTTCCCGCTAGTACAACTAACATAATGAAAACCCAAGACAGAGACAGAGAGTAAAGGGGAGTGTGAGTATATTGGTGGGGGTGGGGAGTAACGAAATAATAACAGGATGGTGTTTTAGACTTTGCATCACTTGGTGATGGTATTACTGCCATGACGCAAGTTTTCTTTTAGCATCGACCGTAGGATGTCTCTTCACTTTTGACGTGACTACACAAAAGAGCAGCCGCTCGAAATTTTGGAAATGTTCGTTTACAGTGCATCTCTCTCTCTCTCTCTCTCTCTCTCTCTCTCTCTCTCTCTCTCTCTCTCTCTCTCTCTCTCTTGAGTATGTGCGTGTGTGTATTCATCAAATTTAGACTATCTTGATTCATCTTGAGAACAGAACCATTCATATTGCCTGCTGAGAGGCCTTTCGGTAACTGATTGGGACCCATCAGTGACACAACTTTGATTGAGTAGGTACTCCCTCAACATCAAATGTAGATATATCACAGTCAATACTTTTATGTATTTTCACCCCTAATGGTTAAAATACAGAATCCACTAACACCTTCAAACAGCCAACGAGGGTACAAAAGTAAAACGAGAAGAAATCGCTGCGGGGAGATAATTGCTGCTAAAAAAAAAAAAAAACCCTAAAATCATCACATAAAAGCTTTAAAATGTAGAGAGGAAATTGTGCCTATGCTTTCGGATCCATTTTAGGACACAAAGGGGGTCAAAAGTTGTAAACACTCGCGGGTGTGTGTGTGTGTTGTTGTGTGTATATGAGAGAGAGAGAGAGAGAGAGAGAGAGAGAGAGAGAGAGAGAGAGAGAGAGAGAGAGAGACAGAGACAGACAGAGAGAGACAGAGAGAGAGAGGGAGAGAGAGAGAGAGAGAGAGAGAGAGAGAGAGAGAGAGAGAGAGAGAGAGAGAGAGAGAGTACATGATTTTGCCGAATCCCAAGCTCTTGGTACTGATAAAACCTCAATTCGCATGCTGGTGCCAGTGTTCTCACTGTGCCTGATGTTGGAAGCAAAGTCAAGGCAGTAATTTGGTTGCGCCGCTAATGTGTGCCCTGACAACAATCCCAGAGAGTTTGTGTGTGTGTGTGTCGTCACAGTGCTCCAGCGATGGAAGCAGAGTTAAATACAGTAATCCGGCTGACGGGTCAATTCAGCATCTGACGACAAACCTGAAAGTGGTTAGTCTGTTTCAGTGTTGCCTCTCTATCATCAGAAACGCGCTCAGTCGTACCTGATACCCTGTTTCGTGGTCCATCTTTCATAGATTCTGTGAATCTTGGTATCTGAAACACAATACTTCTGTAGACTTCCAAGTCTATTGTGTAGACTTTTAATTTGTTATGTGCACGCACGTAGCACAGCACTCAATATATCTGTTTTAAGAAAATTGTTTCATGAATGAAAACCGAATGTTCGTTAATTATTTAAACATAGTAAACTGGCTCCCCCCCCCCCCCCCCCCCCCAAGTCATTTTGTCTTTCCATGTATCCAGTGTGGGCAGCATTTGAAGGTATTGGAGTGCCGATATCTTAGGTAGGTATAACATGGATCCAACTCCAGAAACGATGTGCTTGTCTGCGTTTTGTGTGTGTGTGTGTGTGTGTGTGTGTGTGTGTGTGTGTGTTGTTTTGTTTGTTTTGTGTTTTTTTTGGCAACGATAAACATTTAATACCTTATTTGGTAAATTATTAAGTATGTTGTAAAAATGGTTTCAGACACATCTCTCTCTCTCTCTCTCTCTCTCTCTTCTCTCTCTCTCCTCTCTCTGTCTCCCTCCTCTCTCTCTCCCTCCCTCCCTCCCCCCTATCTCTGTGTGTGTGTGTGTGTGTGTGTGTGTGTGTGTGTGTGTGTGTGTGTGTGTGTGTGTGTGTGTGTGCGTGTGTGTCTATGTGTGTGTGTGTGTGTGTGTGTGTGTGTGTGTGTGTGTAAACCACTGTCATAAACTTTGCACGAACGTGAACGGATGATCGGAAAATGCGGGTCGAAGGACAAGGGCGGTAACACAGGATGTTGTCGGTCTAAGCTGGTGTCGAGGTGGTGCGCGCGCAGGTTGCTGGAACGATGGTCGAGTGGAGAGGAGATGTGGAGGGGGAGTAACTCAGGTAAATCATGGAGGAACGACAGATGGGATGGCAGAGGTGGGGGAGGGCAACGAGCTGATCTTCTCCATCTGGGAATTGATCCAGCCAGTACTAAACCTCAACACAGCAGCTTTGTCTGCTTCAC
>JADBJO010000895.1:460872-463372 GCA_016801955.1 Conus betulinus | reverse complement strand
ACGTGGTTCTTATGTTGATTTTTGTTGGGTTCCATCACACTGTGGATTATCTGCGAATGAAAAGGTAGACTAATTAGCCAAAGAGGCTGCTATCACTGAAACTGATTTAACAAAAATATCCCTTCCTTTTATCCTTACTTGAGAGTTATAGTCTTTTAAAAGACGTTTCCCGCCAGAAACAAAAAGGGGATATTATTTAACAAGATATCAGACAATAAACAGGTATATCAATCTCTACCAAGAGTGGATTTTAAAAAAGTTGATTTTTAGATTGAGGCTTGATGCCTTTAAAACCAAATTCTGTAAACATGTGACTTGTATTTGTGGCCAGCAAATCACTCCGTTCCATCTACTTTTTTGTGCGATAAAATGAAACCCTACTTACCTGCTTGGTTGTTGAACACTGAACCGTCGATGTCAGTCTTTGAAGACGTCATCTCTAACGAATCAAACTTTTCTTAAGTTGTTCAAGGACTGATTAAGAGCCCCAATTGGACATTTACTTTAACGTCTATCATCTAGGCCTAATTGCATTATACATACCTACGTACGCCCAAAATCAGCACCAACCGTTCGCATGCACACACCCCAAAACACCACACACACACACACACACACACACACACACACACACACACACACACACACACACACACATACACTTACATAGTGTCTAGATCACATTAACTTAAAGAACGAACACACACACACACACACACACACACACACACACACACACACACACACACACACACACATACACACACACACACACACACACACACACACACACACACACACAGAGGAACTTAGAGAAAGAGAGGGAGACTGGCAGACATGCATGGAGAGAGAGAGAGAGAGAGAGAGAGAGAGAGAGAGAGAGAGAGAGAGAGAGAGAGAGAGAGAGACAGACAGACAGACAGACAGACAGACAGACAGACAGACAGACAGACAGACAGACAAACACAGACAGATATATAGAGAGAGTATTGGAAAGACAATGTTAATGACGCAATAGATATAATTTTAAAGTTTTTTTTTTTCAGGTTTACAAACTGCAACCTTTTCTGAGCCTTGTGCAGCAGCAACTGAGAGAGAGAGAGAGAGAGAGAGAGAGAGAGAGAGAGAGAGAGAGAGAGAGAGAGAGAGAGAGAGAGAGAGAGAGAGAGAGAGAGAGAGAGAGAGTTCCACGGCATACACATAAACTGAACTGTTCACGGCAAGTCATGACTGGTATTCACAAGACAGGTATTCCAGCGGCTTCGTCTTTACGCCAGGAAGGCCCGGGTGTAGGGCTGGTGTCCCACTGCCATTGCTGCAAGGGATCACTGGAGTTACAGTATGCCATGACGACCATAGGGGGGTGTTCTTCCGGTAAGGCCTTTGCGCACTTATGGCTGATCACGTGGTATAACTGCTTCGTGTCCTCAGAGTATTTCCAAAGCTGGTTGCCTCCCAGCCCGTGGCATGTCAAGCAATCCACGGCCCGGCTCTTGGAAGAATAGTCCAGGCACTTCTGAATGCCGGGGCGATCATACTCTCCCTGATATACTGTGGAGGACTCAGGGTTCATGAACCAGTTCATAGTGTTTCTCGTGCCTCTTTTCAGGCAAGGGTAAAGCTGGACGGATTCGCCCTCCCTCAGCGGCGATGCAGAGTCCGGTGATTGAGTTTTCAATCTGGCCATGGGCGATGTGGTCGGCAGGGAAATAGACCTCTGGCATGATGTGTTTCATGAACCAGCCGAAACTGTGACACTGCAGACGACGTCTCAAGGCCTGCCTTTCCGACACATCGCCTATCACCTTCAGCTGGTCTTTTTCTGTTTGTTGTGCGTCTGACCGTGTAGCTGTAGACGCTGTAGTCATCCAGCCAGACGGCAGCGAGTCTGCCCAGGTTGGCGGACAGGAAGTTTTTAAAGTTGCCGGCTGAATATGGGGACCGACTTCCTGTCGAACACGTGACCCACGTGCGAGCACGGAATGATTTCTAATGTCCCCGCCACACATCCAGATCTTGAAAGACAGTTCCAAGTTTTCCCCACCCCAGATCTTCATGCCAGGGTCGTAAGTTCCCAGCTTGTAGAAGAAGTCACGGCTAATCGCAAACAAACCGCCGGCCATGGTAGGTGACCGAACCGGTTCGATATCAGTCGTCCTTCTGCGTTTTTCACTGGGTTGTATGGACATCCAGGCGAACAGCAAGTTCCAGCTAAAGGTGCCCACTTGGATGCTGCTAGCTGGCATTGTGTTAATGGCAAACGTTTCCTGGTCTATCATATCGATGACAGGGACGACTACCGTGCTGGTATCTTGAGCGACACGATCTAGCAAAGGCTCCAGCCAACCTTCAAAACATTCGCAATGCGAATCCAGAAAGGCAACAGTAGGTGTGTTAACACGAGACAGACCGAGCAGACGGGCCTTGATTAGCCCTTCCCTGGACGGTGAGCGCAATAGCGTTACCTTGCTCAGCTCGGGTTGCGAGAGGTAGTCTTCGA
>JADBJO010000895.1:448372-450872 GCA_016801955.1 Conus betulinus | reverse complement strand
AGGACCTGTCCACGCGGATCATATGGGTCGTCCACACCCATGGGGCTTTCAAGTCAAGGCTTCAGTGCTGTCAAGGTCAGTCTGTCCCAGAGTAAATAACGTGAATTCACTCATCTACTTGTCTGTCTGTCTGCCTGTCTGCTGTGCTCTCCTTGTCATAATTGCTATGCGAATTACTACTTTGCGCATTTTTGTGTTGATGTCTTAGTCAGTCGACCAATCTGTCTGCTTGCTGTTTCTATTCAAAAACTTCTTTGTTCCACGTCTGCTGCCTGTCTGTCTCGTCTCTCTGTCTCTCTGTCTCTGTCTCTCTCTCTCTGTGTCTCTGTCTGTCTGTCTGTCTCTGTCTCTGTCTCTCTCTCTCTCTCTCTCTCTCTCTCTCTCTCTCTCTCTCTCTCTCTCTCTCTCTCTCTCTCTCTCTGCTAGCCGTTCTGTCGGTCCTTCGTTCAGTTTCTCTGTCTCTCTCTTTCTGTTTACATTCCAGCAACTTCCAGCGCAAGTGCTTGTCTTCACTGCACACACCCCCCCCCCCCCCCCCCTCTGACCACCTCTCTCTCTCTCTCTCTCTCTCTCTCTCTCTCTCTCTCTCTCTCTCTCTCTCTCTCTCTCATATTTCAGCTAGCCATTCTGTCGGCCCTTCGTTCAGTTCGGTTTCTCTGTCTCTCTCTTTCTGTCTGTTTACATTCCAGTAACTCCATCTGTTTGTCTCCAATGCCCTCCCCAGACTCCCCTCTGCTCCTCCTCTCCCTCTCCCTCTCTCCTCCTTCCGTTGCCCCCCCTGTCTCCCTCTCCTTCCCTTCCCTCCTCACACAGCCACCACTTCCACTTCCATCTCGCATCTCTCCAATGGCAACCCACCCTCCCCTCCGTTCTGACCATCTCTCTCTCTCTCTCTCTCTCTCTCTCTCTCTCTCCCCTCTCCCCACTCACACAGCCACCACTCACACTTCCATTTTCCTAACCGTCTCTCGCCATGCTCTCATCCTCCCGAGATTATCTCCCTTCGGAGACAGCCCGCTGGCGGCTGAGGGGGGCGTTTCCATGGCAACCAACACCCTTTCCTCCGTTTCGCCGGCCTGTTTTTGTCAAGCGGACCTCGCTCCGATCGACAGCCCAGCTAGCAGCCGATGTGACCAGCGGGTCACAGGGCAGACTTGAACCCCCCCACCCTTTTCCCAAGCCTGAGATTTTTTGTTTTTGGACCACCTGGATTGGGTTTATATAGGTACCGTGGAAAAGCCCTACATCAGGCCGCATGTGCAATGGACAGCTCACATGCACTTCAGATATATATATATATATATACACGTGTATGTGTGTGTGTGCGTGCGTGCGCGCGCGCGCGCGCGTGCGTTTGTGTATGTACCTTCGTGATTATACTTTTTACTGTAAAGCTGAGCTCTCGGCTAGAATCATATTCAATAAACCAAAGTGGGACTAGGTATTGTTAATAACAACCAACAAAAAACGGCCTGACTTAGCCAGCTGGCGGCTACATATCAGACTGAATACATGCCATGACAAAACTGCAACAAGTAATATAAAAAAATAATAATAATAATAATAATAAAACGCTTTGAACGTTTACACATTGAACGGGCTGTCACTTATTTCAAATAAAGTGACTCTCCGAGTCACTGATAAGGTAATGAGGGTTCAAAACACAATGGCTCTCCTGGGTCAAGGCAAGACAGTTCGGCTTAGAACACGGCCATTCTCTGGCTGTAGCTAAAATAAATACGCTCAGAATACATCGATTTTCCAGGTTCTAGAAAATACAGTTAGGCTCAGAATACTCTCTGCATAGTACGTAATATAATCCCGCTCAGAACACAGTGACCTTCTCGGTTCTGGCTGAGACAGCTAGGTTCAGAGCGTAGTCACTGTCAGGGTTCTAGACAAGATAGCAAGACTCAGAACATAGTCAGCTTCTGGAGTCTGGACAAGACAGCGAGGTGCAGAACATCATCTCTTTCTAGGTTTCGGATAAGTTGGCTGGTCTCATAATGCGATTACCCTCCGTGGTCTAGATCAGATAGCGAGATTAAATAAAACCACAGTGACTCTCCGGGTCCTCAGTAAGAGAGTTAGCTCAAAAACACAGTGACTTTTGAGGTCTAAGAAAAGACATCTAGGCTCAGAAAACAATGACTGGCTGCCTAGGTTCTGGATGATATTGCTACGCTCAAAAGATACTCACTTTCTTGGTTCTGGATACGATAAAGAGGACGCAGAATACCCTGATCTGATTTCTCTCAGTCTCATAATACAAGAGACACCCCAAAAACGATCAAAGTCCAAGGCCGATTATATATACTCAATAACACAGTTTTGATGAAATTGACTGAATCTATACACATTCTTACAAAACTAACAAAAGAGTTTTTAAAAAAAATACACGAGGACTGAACATTGTTGCTGCAAGCAGATTTTGTTTCTGTTCTGGTAGGACATAAACTGTCGATAATTATGATCATTACTGTTCGCTTCTAGAGTTCAG
>JADBJO010000895.1:433372-435872 GCA_016801955.1 Conus betulinus | reverse complement strand
CTCCTTTGGTGCGAAGCCTCGGGACACTCTGATACTGACTGCTCCCCGTGGCCTGGTGACCGAGAGACTGCGATGTGCTCCACCTCGGTGTGGCTGTGGATGGGGAAACTGGAAGGGAACGGCGTTGGGAAAATGCTACTGCCAGACCACAGAAACACAACAGATCGGAAATTTGCCACAAAAAGTAATAGTGGTTGAATGAATAAATATTCTTAATTAATAAATGCATAAATAAATTACTACATAAATCAATCAGGGAGTAAGTTGAAATACACAAGAAAAGAAAGTTTTCATCACTCACTCACTCACTCACTCACTCACTCATCATACACTCACTCACTCAATCTATAATCAGTCAATTAACCAAATAATCAATTAGACAAGAAAAAAGAAAAGAAAGTTTGCAACAATTCGCTGTCTGCAAGAAATCAACAGATCATCTTTACTTGAATTTTAACTTTGAACTTCCGATCAGAATTAATCTAAAAGATGTGTGACATTTCTACCACAATGTTTAGTTTTGCCTAAGCTTCTCAACTGGATTCCGCCGGGCCACGCGAACACGCGCGTGCGTACAACACACACACACACACACACACACACACACACACACACACACACACACACACACACACACACACACACGGAAAATGTATAAATTTCCGTACTGCTTATGCAGATGTTTAGGTGGGACTCTCTCTCTCTCTCTCTCTCTCTCTCTCTCTCTCTCTCTCTCTCTCTCTCTCTCTCTCAGAAAAAAATATTTGTAAATTTAAGTAGAATTGAATGGCGTCAACATAAAAAAGAAATGAAATAACAATTCAACATATCAGTCAATCATTCAGCAACTATCTTTGAAACAACCTAAATGAAAATTAACATATACACGTAAAAAATAGTTATGATTATGTTGAACTTTCACACCAACGGCTACCAACCTACCTCCCTCGGGACTGGAGGAAATGGAAGTCAGCAGGAAAAAAAAAGAAGAAATGAAACACAAAAAAACGAACCCAGCATTAATTATCTAGCGACCAGCATTCAAATAAACAAACCAGAAATTAACAAATTCATGTCAAACGAAACTTCGGTTCACCTTTACATTGAACTTTCACACCCACAACTACCAACCCCGATTTCCCCTCCCCCCCCCCCCCCCCCCCCCCCCCCCGCCGCCCCTCCTCCCCCCTCCCCCTTCCCGACCCCTCAAACGGCCTTTATGACTGGCTGGGTAGCGGACAAGATGACTTGGTTGTTAAAAGGAAAGCAAGGGATAAATCATCTAACTTGCCGTCCGTTCCCATCTCATCCCGCCCATCCCTAGCCCCCTCTCGCCCCATACACACATCTTAGCCCCAGTAGAGGGCAGTGGAGGATAACCATGTCATGTTCTGTTCCTAAAACAGAACGCGAATCCTAAACGCCCGTAGTCAAGGCACGCCACTCGGTGATTATCCCTCATTTTTCATGATTTAGCTCCCTTGTTAGCGCGAATGTTTTATTCAGGGATGCTCCCAACGGTGTGTAGGTTCCATCGGATCCGTATTCTTCTTTCACAGCATCTGCTGAATCTGAGCCAACGTATTTATCACCTCCTCTCCCTACACCCTTTGCCGAAATTGTTGCAAAGCACGTCACCCCAAATCAGTTCCCAACAGCACCCCTCCTTACACAAACAAAAGAGGACGGAACTGAGAAAGCAGGAAAGAAATAACATGAACAGAAACAGAAGCAAGAAAAGTACACAGAAAGAAAGACGTGGTGCAGTGGCTAGTATCGCTGCTTGTGAAGTTCTGGGTTCGAGAATTTCACGAAGAACATGGCTGTTGAGTTTTATTTTGGATCCCGTCAACTCCAGAACTTTGGGATGTCCAAATTACCAAGACTTGAACCACAATGTACAGTTTTATTCCCTTCGTGAACGTGTGATATTGAAAGCCTTTTTGGAATTCCCTGGCTAATACTATAGGTTTCTGAATTTCTCGGTCCGGTCGACGACGAGGTACAGTTTCAAAAGGAAACGTATTGTAAAGCTCCATCATGTAGCCTGAGATCAAGATCGAAAAAAAGATTGACAGCATTCATCATTCTCATTGTAATCTTTTGAAACCAATAAATCAAATTCTGTGGTCCCTCTTGCCCTGCTGTCATGCTGACATTAGTTTCGTTTTTGTTTTCACCCAGAGTATGTCAAAATGTTGGGTCTTACTGGCTGTGTGAATTAGGCAACAGACTCTTGCCTCAAGATCTAAGATTGGATTCCAACTCAAGACAGCCAGGGTGGAATGAGTTGGTTTTTTTCTTTCGAGTAAACATCTGTTCAGTCTCTGCTCCTCTCCTAAGATCTTCGGGTAAAACTTGAAATTGAATTCCCTTACGTTGATGTACTGTATACATCAATGCCGCGCTCCGCTCAAGTCCAACTCTACCTTTGGGAGAAGACTAGGGCTTTGAGTGCCAGCGGGATGTATGACGCGAAGAAAATGGATCTGGTGTTATC
>JADBJO010000895.1:415872-423372 GCA_016801955.1 Conus betulinus | reverse complement strand
CCTGACTGTCTAAACGTTTTTCATAGTGACTCGTTACTGCATTGGGCAGATCATCCATAATGACCCCTAGTTACTTTTGTGTACACTTAGCTTTTTTAAAAATTATTATTTAATGCTACAATATTGGAAAGAAGTCCGATGTCGGTTTCGAGCTTGATGTAAGCGAAGGGGGCCGGAACAGCTCAGTGGTAGAGCGCCAGACTCGTAATCTTGGGGTTGCGGGTTCGAATATCTGCCGGGCCGTTTCGGTGCAGGGAATTTTTCCCTCGGAGCTAACATTGATTCTAAACTCCATTTCCCATACAGTCCTTCGAACGAGATTGTATACCGAGGTTCCGTGTGTGAACGCACGCATAACATCTTCCACACACATAAAATCCCATCACCAACTTCCGGAAGAGAAGGCCAGTTTGGGCCGTTGGTATCGATGGCACGTTACATATAGCATACACCTTCCCCGAAGATGGAGTATGGCTGCCTCAAAAGGCGGGATAAGAAAAAAAAAAAAAAAACGGTCATACACACAAAACTCCACTCCCTTTGTTGGTTAGATGGGATTAATCCTTGCCTTTCTATACAGCGGGTGTCCGCATGAGTATCAGCCTGTGTACGCAGAAGTAGAAATTAAAAAAACACACCAACAAACTTGTTTCCAGCTCTCTGCTCTCTCAGGGTGTTCATTTTGGGCACGCTACCGGTGTTATATATATTGTGTGTGTGTAAGCGTGAGTTCTGCATGTGTTTCACGCGGCCTGTATCTTTTTACACAATTTTGATTTTTTGGGGGGGTGCGTTCAGGGAGGGTGTGTTAAGGAATGGTGTGTTGACAAGAATTTCCATTTGTGCCTGCAATTGTTTATGATCTCAACTTTTGAATTCAGAGTTGCTAGATGAGGTTTGCATAATATCAGCCACTTTTCTGTAGAACATAGGTTGCATTTTTTAGAGATATTGTTGTATGGTGCTGCTCTTTTTATAATTTTCCATGATATATTATAGTCTATTTTTTTTATCTTTAAGTTTCCAAATGTGTTTGCTTAGTTCTGTTTGGTTTTTATATTTTTCATTTTTGAAGGACTGTTTATGGTTTGCATATCTAGTTTTGAAATGGTTTGCAGTAATCCCTATGTATGTTTTTTTGTCACTATCAGTTGTTACTGTGGCTTGGTATACAATATTATTGTAAAGGCATTTATTATTCAGGGGGCATTGATCTTTTTTTGTGCAGTTACAAGATGTCCTTTTGTTACCCTTTTTGGCTGTGTTGCCTTTAGTTTGTTAGATGAGTCAATTATGTTTTTGAGGTTGGGCATACATGAATATGATAGCTTGACGGTGTTTTTATTGAATATTTTAGATAGTACATGTTCTTTTGGAAATGATGTTATAAGAATTTTAAAGAATTCTTTTCCTACATTAGTCTTTATTCTTCCATCATATGGGGGATTATACCATATGATCTTCCTTTTCCTGTTTTTCTTATTACTGTTCATGTTATTATCTGGGTTGTATTGTAGTTTGTAGTTGTAGCCACTTTTTTTCAGTGCCTCTTGGTATTCAACTGCTGCACTGTTGAATACTTTCTCGTTGCATGACAGGTTAGATAGTCTTTTGTTTATGCCATTGGGTATGGTTTTTAGGATAGAAGGTGGATGGTTACTTTTGATGTCTACGTAGATGGGTGTATCATTAGGTTTTTTATATGGTTTGTATACATGGTCATTAAGGTCTAATGTTATGTCTAGGTAGTTTACTACCTTCTTGTTGGCTTCTACTGTGATTTTAAAGTTGTGGCTTTGGAAGATTTTGCAAAGTTCTTTTTTCTTATTTTCAATGGTTTTTGGTTTATTGTTTAGCGCGGCGAGGACAGAGACGATGGCCTCGCCGCGCTAAACAATAAACCAAAAACATTGAAAATAAGAAAAAAAGAACTTTGCAAAATCTTCCAAAGCCACAACTTAAAAATCACAGTAGAAGCCAACAAGAAGGTAGTAAACTACCTAGACATAACATTAGACCTTAATGACCATGTATACAAACCATATAAAAAACCTAATGATACACCCATCTACGTAGACATCAAAAGTAACCATCCACCTTCTATCCTAAAAAACCATACCCAATGGCATAAACAAAAGACTATCTAACCTGTCATGCAACGAGAAAGTATTCAACAGTGCAGCAGTTGAATACCAAGAGGCACTGAAAAAAAAGTGGCTACAACTACAAACTACAATACAACCCAGATAATAACATGAACAGTAATAAGAAAAAACAGGAAAAGGAAGATCATATGGTATAATCCCCCATATGATGGAAGAATAAAGACTAATGTAGGAAAAGAATTCTTTAAAATTCTTATAACATCATTTCCAAAAGAACATGTACTATCTAAAATATTCAATAAAAACACCGTCAAGCTATCATATTCATGTATGCCCAACCTCAAAAACATAATTGACTCATCTAAAAAAAACTAAAGGCAACACAGCCAAAAAGGGTAACAAAAGGACATCTTGTAACTGCACAAAAAAAGATCAATGCCCCCTGAATAATAAATGCCTTTACAATAATATTGTATACAAGCCACAGTAACAACTGATAGTGACAAAGAAACATACATAGGGATTACTGCAAACCATTTCAAAACTAGATATGCAAACCATATAAACAGTCCTTCAAAAATGAAAAATATAAAAACCAAACAGAACTAAGCAAACACATTTGGAAACTTAAAGATAAAAAAAAATAGACTATAATATATCATGGAAAATTATAAAAAGAGCAGCACCATACAACAATATCTCTAAAAAAATGCAACCTATGTTCTACAGAAAAGTGGCTGATATTATGCAAACCTCATCTAGCAACTCTGAATTCAAAAGTTGAGATCATAAACAATTGCAGGCACAAATGGAAATTTGTTTTTTTAATCTCTTTTTTAATCACATTTTTAAACTTATGTCGCTCCCTTCCCGGTTGAGCGTTTTTGGAGTACGCGCGCGCGCGCGCGCACGCACGTACTCACGCACGTACGCACAAACGCACACACGCACGCACGCACGCACACACACACACACACACACACACACACACACACACACACACACACACACACACACACACACACACACACACACACTTCTGACATCTACTCTGACACATGGATATAGACCCATGGCGCGGTAACAGCCTCCCGTCTCCTTATGGGCGTGTTGCCTGTTTGTCTATGTTCTTGTTCTTATTACAAATCGTCTGTCTGTTTCATCTGATTTCCTAAACGTTTGTCATGGTGACGCGTTAGCGTGTTTAGCAGATTATCAACTACACCACAACAAATTTCTTTTGATGTAAACGTGTTTGTTTTTTTTTTAACGCGACAAGATTGGAAGACAAAACAAAGCAAAACAAACAAACAAAACAAATAAACAAACAAAAACAAAAAACAAAAAAAAAACGATGTCAGCTTTCGAACTTGGCCTGATCGAAATAGCTGTGATGAAAGCCACGAGGAACGTATTGCCACCATCTTCGGCTGAAACATCCTAGATATCCATTTCCCACTGTCGTGGCATGCCGATCTTGGCATGCCAAATAATCATCTTGTCTCTCTCTCTCTCTTTTTTTTTTCTTATCTATCATTTCTCGCAACCATACTCCACTCTCGTGTACATCCTCCCTCTTTTCAACCTTTTTCTCTTTCCATCCCACTCAGCTTGTAAAGTATCCCCAGGTCATTATCCTTGAGATAATTACTTGCTTTAAGATATTTGATCATTTTAGAGGAAAACCGTGCAAAAAGGATCGTCTTTAGCTTTTTGGAACAAGCTACTCATTCACTTTAACATGAGCTGACGTTTAGGCATGAAACGTGTTCAGAACCGCACAAGAGCGATGGGCGGGTACTATAATCGCCAATCAAGCATACAATCTCAATGGGAAATGTTTAGAAACAAAAAGTAGCATTAGGTTTAAGATTTTAGAGAAAAATGAAGCATCACACACACACACACACACACACACACACACAGACGCGCGCGCGCGCGCGCGCGCGCGCGCGCACGCATGCATGGACACAGACACAGACACACACACACACACACACACACACACACACACACACACACACACACATACGCACACACACGCGCACGCACGCACGCACGCACGCACGCACGCATGCACGGACACACACACACACACACACACACACACACGCGCGCGCGCGCGCGCGCGCGCGCGCACATACACATACTTTCAAATCCTTGTGCGCGCTTGTACACGCCATTTAAGTCGAAAACATTTTAAAATAGTCGCTTAATAGCTGAAAAGTCCTACGACAGAAACGTCATGCTTCAATCACTTTCTCTCTTTCTGTCTGTCTGTCTGTCTGTCTGTCTGTCTGTCTGTCTGTCTGTCTCTCTCTCTCTCTCTCTCTCTCTCTCTCTCTCTCTGTCTCTCTCTCTCTCTCTCTGTCTCTCTCTTCGAAAAATTATCAAATCATAAATTCAGATAGCATTTTTTGAAATACGATATAAGTGGTCAATTTTTAAGGTATTTTAGCAAATAGTCAAGACATTAGTTCCATCCATATCTGGATAGAGAACGTACTTAGTTCACTTTCGTTTTTAGTTTCCATTACGTCACTCTGTAGACTAAGGTTTTGTGGCGACCAGTTAAAATGGATTAGGCTATGCCATCCGATCATTTGAAATTTACATAATATTGCTATCACTGTAATCCTCTATCAAGATGTAACATTGATAAAACAGGTGCGCTGATTGTAATCATTCATCTGTACGTGATGCGGAGTTTATCAATTTTTACCCATAAAAATGACGAACGCAGTCAGAGCGATATCACATTAGATACTTATTAGTATCATCGACTGTTGGTTATACCTAATAATAGATACGTCAGTCGATCGATATGAAGTAAATAAATCAGAAGGTCTAAAGGACATGTCATTTGGTCGACGAAAATCAAATGATAGAAATCTAGGGATTACTTAAGGTCCTAAATCTGCTGCAGCTGCAGACCTGTCAATGTGTGGCGGCACTGCTGAGACAACAGAAAAAAAAAGATGGACACATAAGCACTGAAAAGCTTGTGACTTTGTAAGTTAGATTAAAAAAAAAAAAATTACAACCATGGTTTTTTTTTTTAAAGTGCAGCTGTACTTGGAAGAACGGGTGCTCCTTAACAAAATGTTAAATACGATGCAACAGCAAATGTCATGCTTATTTGCCATGTAAGACAGCAGCAGCAGCAGCAACAACAACAAGAACAACAACAACAGCGACAACAAAAAAGGTAAAGTATCTATACTAGTATCATCTTTTTACTCGTTGGAACGTGTCGCTTTATACTCTTTTCAAGTTAAAAGTACGGATTGGCACATATCCACTTACTGCATTGAATGTATACGTTTGGATTTAAAAGAAAAAAACAACAGCTTTTCAGATGCAAACCGCAAAAACAGCATGATGTTGAGCAACAAAGAAAACTCACTAACAACCAGTAATTCATTATGCGTTATGACCAGACTCATTATAAACAATAATCACATGAAACACAATTCCACGCCATACATAATGTAATAAAAAAAAAAAAAAAAAAAAAAACCCAGCTGTCTTTTCGTGTTTTGAAGTTTTCATGTTTTAGCCAAAGCAAAAACAAAACAAAAACAAACAAAAACAAACTAAAACTATAACAACACGACAACAAAAACAGCAACAACGACAAAACGATTAAGTGATTAAGGGACTAACACGGGAAAAGACTCTTTATTCTCACATCTTACTGTCCGCGGCACCTACTTCAGTCAGTTATACCATGTGTGTAGCAAAAAAATATATATATATATATTACACTAGAGAGAGAGAGAGAGAGAGAGAGAGAGAGAGAGAGAGAGAGAGAGAGAGAGAGAGAGAGAGAGAGAGAGAGAGAGAACTTAACAGAGCACACCCACACAATCCCTTTTCAATTCATAGTTTTGCGTCTAAAGACTAAATCAAGTATATCAACAAACGAAATAAAAGATTACATGTAAACAAAACAAAACTAAACAAAACTAAACAAAAATAAGTTCGGATGTCGACAAACCACAGTTTATGGAGAGGCTCTATTAAATTCAAAGTGATGTACAGAAGCATTTGTTACGCCTTGCTACAGCCGACTTACATCTCTCGGGTAAGACCCGTCAGTAAGCTCAATCTCTCTCTCTCTCTCTCTCTCTCTCTCTCTCTCTCTCTCTCTCTCTCTCTCTCTCTCTCTCTCTCTCTCTCTCTGTGTAGATAGATAGATAGATAGATAGATAGATAGATAGATAGATAGATAGATAGATAGATATAGATAGATAGATAGATTCTGCTTGTAAGAAAGAATCAGAACCGCTTGAAAAGAGCGCGGGAAGAGAAAAGATATCCTGTATATATAAAGTAAGCGCAGAAGTATATGATACATCAGCAAACGTATACCGACAGGAAAGCCGTATCTGTTTCGTCTTGCAGTGTGGCCACATTTGATAAGCAAGATCTGGCTGGTACCGGCTCTGACGATAGATGAAGTAAGTTTCAGTTTTCATCAATGAGGCGTCACTGCGTGTTGTCTAGTCCATAAACACTACATCATGTTACTGAGCTATGAGCCCGCAGAACGCAAGGCTACCAGACGGATAAATGCGTAGACAGATAAAGGAGCAAGAACAGGTTTGGGAACAGGGACTCTGGGATCAGTCTCTGCATTGGCATGATCTGCTCATTAGCCCAGCACTCTGGTGAGGCCACGGGTACCAAGCTGACATTGCATGCGCCTCATCTCTCTCTCTCTCTCTCTCTCTCTCTCTCTCTCTCTCTCTCTCCTCTCTCTCTCTCTCTCTCTCTCTCTCTCTCTCTGTCTGTCTGTCTGTCTGTCTGTCTGTCTGTCTGTCTCTCTCACTCTCTCCCCCCCCCTCTCTCCCCCTGTGTGGCCCGGAAGGAACGCCCACATGTGGGACACATGTGGGTGGGTGCTACAGTGGAGGTGGAGGTAGCTCTGGCTTGCGCGCGGCTCGCTTTCTCTCAGCTTTCTGCTGTGCGTCTCTTCTCTGATGTACATGCACCCTTTGTGATGCTGCTTCGCCAGGCTGGGCGGTCCAGGGCAAGCGACTCCCAGGTGTTGAGGTTGATGTTCAGGCCTTTGAGGGACACTTTGAGGCAGTCCTTGAAACGTTTCTTTCACGGAGTCTCCCAAAACACAGAGCTGGCTTTGACAATTCTGTGTTTGGAGAGACTCCGTGAAAAAATATATACAAAATCTTCATTGACTTAAGAACTGTGTGTATGTACATGCTATTTCTATCCCATTACATACTAAAAGACCTTCAACCATAGGCTTGCACGTTTAATCATGTACGAAAAAAAAAAAATCACACAAGCGCATTTATGCAGAAGAAGATTATTTCAAATGCGATTAGGAATAAAAAGTGCTCTTCTATACAGTCTGTGTATCATTTTGTAA
>JADBJO010000895.1:398372-405872 GCA_016801955.1 Conus betulinus | reverse complement strand
TACAGACAGGCAGACAAAGAGAAAGACAGAAATAAAAAGTCTTCGGAAATTTAATTCAACATTATTTAAAAGATTTACACATATGTACAGTCCATAAATGATACAATAGAGAATGTTAAAAGTCAATATGCAACTGTGCCATATGAGAGAGAAACATAAAACATATACCAAATGATCAGGTTCAGTTTGTAGTATCAGATCATCTATTTCTTGACACGCTGTTGATGAAAATTAGAGCCAAAACAATTGTATATAGTATAAATAAGAATAAAGACCCGAAAAGGGCTGAACAAACCTTAGAACATGAAATATAGTCCCTTGAGAACAATCTGCATCTGAACCAAGCAGACAGAACAGCCCTAAAAGAAAAGAAAACCCAGTTGACAGAAATTAGGGAATCTAAAATGGAAGGAATTCTGTTGAGATCAAAAGTAAGGTGGGCATTGCAAGCGGAGAAAATAAATAAGTATTTTTGTTCTCTTGAAAACAGACATTATGTGAGTAAGCAGATGTCAAAATTTGTGAAGGACGACGGCCATGTTTTATCAGAAACCAATGAAATGTTAGAAGAAACGAAAACTTTTTTCAAGAACTTTATAAAGATATGAATCACAAGATATCAATATGGATAAGTTTTGCAGAAACAATACCAAAATTAAAAAAGAAAAAAAATATCTGAATCTGACAACTTAGAGGTATTGTGGATGTGTCTGTGCAGTAAAGGGATATGCAAGGAAAAGAAACATAACATTTGAATATAATTGCAAGAATGAAAATTGCAAGTTAATGAAAATTATAACAAGTGTCAATAAAGGAGCTAAGATTTACTATAAAAATACTTCTAGATAAACTATTTATACTTGATATTGAGTCTTTTGTGAAATGGGAACTCAAGCTACAGAACGTAGGAGATGGGAAAACTGTATTGAAAATTGCGAGAAAAAAATAAAAAAAAAAGAAATAAAATTTAGGGGTTTCAATTGAAAATTTGTCGTAGAATTCTTGTATCCAATATTATACTAAACAGAATGGGGCTGAGGGATAGCGATAGATGCAATTTTTGTCAAACTGAGAGAGATAGTATACATCATTATTTGTGGTACTGCATTACTTCACAAGAATTCTGGAAAGAATTAGAAAAACTACATGAAAACAAAGCGTGAAAATAGTATCAGATTGTCATTTGATGTTGAGCTTTTTTCTTTTTTTTTTTTGAACTGATGGAAACACGAAAATAGACCAGCCATTTGATCTCATTTTATTGTGGGCGAAATACTTTGTTTACACTTGTAGAATTAATAGTGTTAAACCCAGATTGGCAGCCTTTGAAACTGAACTTAAGCTTAGATACAACATGGAAAGGAATGTACATATGACAGAAATGCGTTAACATTTGTGTGTGTGTGTATTAAATTGGCTACCCTACATCGCTTTATGCGAAACACTATAACAATCTTTCATAGTTGACATGACACCCTGTAAAATGCTAATGCTAAAACACATGTTTAAAAGTCAAAAGACAACAATGCTCCTATAATTAATTAGCACATAAGCCATGAAATTTGAGTGAACAATACTTTTTATGCGTGACTCTGTTTTTTTGTCTTTTTTTTTTTTTTTTTTTTTCTTTTTTTTTTTCTCCCCCCAATCCCAACCTGCCCCAGGCACCATGCACCCACACTTTCAGGGGTGTGGTGTGGGAGATATTGGTTCCCTCCCTTGTTTAGGTTTCGCTTTTCTTTTCATAGCCTATGTTTATATACTGTAAGTGACATATACCCTTGCAGCTTTTCAATATTTCATAATGGTAATGGACATAGAGTAACAAGTTTAAAAACGTAATGTAGACTTATGACACTTTTGTACGATCTTGATAGCTCTAGGTAAACAGTGTATGTAAATATATTGAATAATGTGTGTATTGTTGACGTAACATGTGTATTGAATGGAAATATTACCTTCATTGCAAGGGGAAAAAAGACAGACGGACAGAAAAAGATCGATATACAGAGAGAGAGAGAGAGAGAGAGAGAGAGAGAGAGAGAGAGAGAGAGAGAGAGAGAGAGAGGACAAAAGAGAGGAAATCCTATATTTATGAGGATAATAGTAAGCACTGATGTGCTTTTTTACATCCAGTCCTCGCCCTGAGTAGGGTCAACAACATAAAATAAGATGAGGTAACAAAGGAAGTATGCAAAAAGTGACTAGAACTACAATACAATACGGGATTAAAATTTTAAAGGAAGAAAATAAAATAAGAAGAAAAGAAGAGAGAGAGAGAGAGAGAGAGAGAGAGAGAGAGAGAGAGAGAGAGAGAGAGACAGACAGACAGACAGACAGACAGACACAGACAGACAGACAGACAGACAGAAATACAGACATACAGACATATATACATAGAGAGACATACAGAGAGACAGACAGAGACACAGACAGACAGGGACAGACAGATAGACAGAAACAGAGACAGAAACAGAGACGGTGACTGAGGTAGAAACAGTCAAAGAGATGTGTGTGTGTGTGTGTGTGTGTGTGTGTGTGTGTGTGTGTGTGTGTGTGTGTGTGTTCATTAAAAAAAAGGTCTGCCCTCTATAAATGGGGTGGTGTAAACAAACATTACATATCATATGGTAAGCAAGTTCGCAGAAAAAATAGACCAAACAAGGGAAAGTACACATATATGATTAACTGCGGCTAGCATTTCTGATCTTGACAGCTTATATAAATAACACGCTAAACCTTGTTAACATGATCCTTTGTAGCTGACATGAACAAAATTAATCGAAATAAGGAAAGCTGCTTATAGCAGTCTGGAGGGATAAACAGGTTCCTAATGTCGTTTAATTTTGGGCCAACAAAATACCTAATGATCTTCGCTTTCCTGTACACTTTTACATAAAGTACAAATAATCTTTATCTTCATGTTTACGATAGCCATAGTAATCTATTAACAGACAAAAATATCAAACCTGCACCTCGTCATACTGCATTTTCATAGTGAAATAACTGATGCATTATGTGCCGGCTGTAGTTAGCTGTATAACTCGAATCTATCAATGTGCTGAATGTGACACGAACATTCTTGATATCAGCATCCAGTCAACCTAGTATGAAGCATGTACAACAAGTATGTGTGTGTGTGTGTGTGTGTGTGTGTGTGTGTGTGTGTGTGTGTGTGTGTGTGTGTGTGTGTGTGTGTGTGTGTGTGTGTGTGTGTTGTCATCTTCCCTGCTCTAGTCATTTATGTGCAAAACCCATTCCATGCAATTTCACTCTCACTTTTGACAGTTAATTCGCTTTTTTTTTTTTTTTTTCACCTCCAAATCATATAAACATGAGCATAAAAAAAGAAAAAAAGGTGTCCTCTACTCTACTCCCTCATCTTATCCATGCGTTTACAAAACCTAGTTCATGAAAATTAACTCTATTTTTTTTTTTACATGTAATTTGCTTTGCACCGTTTCTCCAAATCATATAACATTTTGCAAGTTCTCTTTGGCATTATGAATCTTTCCTTTATGTCACTCTTCGCAATAAGATATACATTGAACGCCTAGTCATTGCGTATAAAGAGAAAAAAAAAAAGTTACATGTAGAACGTTTCTAAGTGTATGTATGTGAGTATGCAGGCTTATGTATACATGTATGTGTAGTATATATACGTATACACACACACACACACACACACACACACACACACACACACACACCACACACATATATATATATATATATTATATATATATATATAAATGATGATGATAACAGTAAAACTTAAAACCCGGGATTCGATTATAAATTGTTTCCAGGTATTCTCTCTTCAGATCCCCATCTGAAAAGAAAAAAAAAAGGGTGTCATCTACTCCCTCATCTTATCCATGCGTTTACAAAACCTAGTACATGATATATATATATATATATATATATATATATATATATATATATATATATATATATATATATATATATATATATATATATGTGTGTGTGTGTGTGTGTGTGTGTGTGTGTGTGTGTGTGTGTGTGTGTGTATATATATATTTATATATATATGTCCCCTGTATTTCATACTGTTTGCATAATGTTTTTTATTTTTTCAGCAACTTTTTTTTCCTCTCCACACTTTCATTTTGTTTCATTCGACTACCCTTCGCTGGCTGCTTTGGGGTGCTGTTGGATTCTTTTTTGAACCCTTGCTGGGAGAACACCACAGGATTATGGACTGTGGTGTATCTCTGTTTGACGCCAAGAGCACAGACACAGTCCACTGCGAGTGTGGCATAGCAGTGGACGCCAGGGGAGAAGTGGCAGCAATCCATTGAGGGACACTGAGGTGAGAGATCAGTGTCGGGCGGCGCAGACAACCTTCCAGCCATGTGGGTGACGGCGGGTATAGCCTGTGTCGCCGGGGGACGGCTCCTGGAGATGTGGGGCGATTGGCGAAGGAGCGCTGCCTGACCTGACTGCGACTACCGTGGCCCAGGATACCATGCTGTTTTGTGGGGGACAGACATGGAGGCACTCCTTAGGGGGTTGGCTGAAAAATTGCCCTCTCGGCCGCAGTCAGCGAGTGCCCGCCAAGTTTTAGGGACTCATACAGCGCTCCAGCGACTTTCGTCCTGCTCCCTCCTTGAGGCGGCCTCACGCGGCACAGGACCATCGCCACCCGAACATGAAGAAGGCCGCCCGGTGGTCCTGAAGACAGCCTGATGTGTCTGGGGGACAGCAGGCAACACACACCGTCGCCCATCGTCGGTCGATCAACAACTTGAAAGTGAACCAACGTTCAAGACCAATTCCACCAAACTTGAACCAACATTCAAGAAGATGACGACCAGAATTGAGCTAATGTTCAAGAGGAAACACGAGCTCTGAGAGACAAACGCGACAACCCCCATTGAAACTACCCCACTACTGCCAGGCGACAGCAGTTGCCACAATATGCAGACCTATGTCTGCAGGAACCTTGTCCTTAAGGGCCTCAGCCGGATAGTGCGTTAATCTCGCCCTCAATGCAATGCAGACACAATCAGCCGTGTCTCCCTAATGAGTCCGATCCAGCGGACGAAAGGCCTAGGAGTAGGCAATACCAATAGATCTGCCTTCGTGAGGGATGATGATGGTTGTCTCATGCAGTTAGTGAAGGGTTTTCATATATACATAATATGTTTTCGTAATTTTTATGTTCCCACTTCTTCATCTCCAATACCCCCCCCCCCCCCCCCCCCTTTTTTTTTTTTTTTTTGGTAAGTTCAGTCACAGTCAAGTTTTTGCCAAGTCGTTACTAACGATGGAAACATTGTTAGCCTGCACTTGTTTTTTCCCACTATTTAATTGTTCAGCACATTCTCTCTCTCTCTCTCTCTCTCTCTCTCTCTCTCTCCTCTCTCTCTCTCTATATATATATATATATATATATATATTCGTAAGCAACAAACCAACCAACCATAAGGCCTGACATATATGACGTACATTAATTACACGTACAGAGTTCCCTTGCAGTTAATAGTGACTAAGTTGTTTCCTCTGGTACGACTAACATAATGAAAACCAAAGAGAGAAGGGGGGGGGGGGGGGGGGGGGGGGGGGGGGTAAGTATATTGGTGGGTATGGGGACTGACGAAATGATAACAACAGGATGATGTTTTAGACTTTGCATCACTTGGTGATGACGTTACTGTCATGACGCAAGTTTTCTTTTAGCCTCGACCCAATGACATCACTCCACTTTTGACGTGACTGTACGAGCTGTTGTTCTTGAAAAAGAGCAGCCACTCTAAATATTGGAATATATTGAATATATTTGTTTGCATTGCTTGTTTTTTTTGCCTTTTCACTCTCTCTCTCTCTCTCTCTCTCTCTCTCTCTCTCTCTCTCTCCTCTCTCTCTCTCTCTCTCTCTCTCTGTGATATGCTTGCTTGATTTAGAAGCAGGACCCTTGGACTAAATGAAAACAAAAGATGGTTTTAATCCCGAAGGCATTGTAGACGATTTGCGTGTAATGTGTACAGATGGTATGAGAGAAAACGAAGATCACTTTATATGCTATTGTGCAGCTTATAACGATTATCAGACAGAAGTCTCAACTTTTCAGTATTACTGCGACAGAAAATCATAACATACATAGTTTGTCGTCCTCTGAAAATAATATGATAATAAATCTACTGGCTAAGTATGTTGCAGAGGCATCTAATGTTAGGAGAAAGAAATGCTCGGTAAGAACTTGTAATGTTTGAGTTGTTTGTTTTCATGTATATTCCGCAAGCTTGATGATCTTATTAGGAAAACGTTTTGTTTTGTGCACTAATACCTAACGATGAAGCGGACGGTGATGGTAGATGTGACAGTGCAGGAAAGATTTATAACAGTGACTATATGTGCCTGGGTGAGGCACTTGTTTGTGATCATGTTGTGACTAAAAAACAAAATACATATTCATTTTGAGTGATATTAAAGCACGACAATATTTTCTTTTCCTTCTACATTGCTTTGAGCCTCATCTGTAACATTTACGTAATCCGTTGCAATTTATGCTTCTTTGCATCATAAACTTTCTTTTTTTCGGTGTTGCAAAGATTCATGTATACCCCCTTGACATAAAGGCTATATAGGCCATTGTCAATAAAAACGTATCTGAAGCGTCTCTCTCTCTCTCTCTCTCGCTCTCCTCTCTCTCTCTCCTCTCTCTCTCTCTCTCTCTCTCTCTCTCTCTCTCTCTCTCTCTGTGTGTGTGTGTGTGTGTGTGTGTGTGGTGTGTGTGTGTGTGTGTGTGTGTGTGTGTGTGTGTGTGTGTTGTATTGTACCCATCTGGGTTTCATTTTATAATTATTATTCATATTGCATTCTTATTTTTTATGTCTTCACTTCTTTTCCACGATTATGATCATCATGATTATTATCATCATAATTACTACTCTTGTTATCATCATCATCATCATCATCATCATCATCATCATCATCATCATCAATATCATCATATCATCATCATCATCATCATCATCATCATCATTATTATTATCATCATCATCATTATCATTATTACTATCATCACCATTATTACTGTCACTATTATTTTTATTATTTATTATTATCATTATTATTGTTATTGCTATTATTATTATTATTATTATTATTATTATTATTATTATTATTATTATGATTATTATTATCACTATTGTGGTGTTGTTGTTGTTGTTGTTGTTGTTGTTGTTAAGGGCCGAAGGTGGTAAAGGGTAGGGAAAGGACTCGGAAAAATTGAATGTTGATGCAGTAGAGGGACTAGGGAATATGGGTGAAAGATGCCGGAAATCACTCATGCCATGCCAAGAACATATAGACGGAGCCCAGCCAGTAACATGTAATTTCTTTTATTTATATAAAAGACTAAACAGGCAGGGAAAAGGCAGTGCTTAAAGGACACAACATGAAGTAGTGTAAGTACAATGGCTAACGAGGTAATAGTTAGCATAACAAACTAGAGCAGGAACAGATGTTTACTGC
>JADBJO010000895.1:380872-385872 GCA_016801955.1 Conus betulinus | reverse complement strand
GTGTGTGTGTGTGCGGTGAGTATGCTCTTTGCATTGAGAGTTGAACTGTCAACATCAGTGTTTCTGGTTGTAATGGAGGGGGGGGGGGGGGGGGGGGGGGGGGGTGTGTGAAGTGGTGGTGGTGATGTTTACCTCTTTTCTCATCTCCTTAAGGAATAAGAGACTTGCATACAATCTGAGTAAAAAAAACGATGCGGGGTCTGTGTTTGCGCAACAAAATTGGAATCGGTGGTATGAGTCTCACGGAATTGTTCTGGGTCCGGCAGAATCTCTCTCTCTCTCTCTCTCTCTCTCTCTCTCTCTCTCTCTCTCTCCTCTCTCTCTCTCTCTCTCTCTCTCCCTCGTGACCCTCTCTCGCCCCCTCTCATCCTCTGCAGAATTGGAACGTCGCCTATTGGACACCAGATGACACGAATAGCGCTCATCCTCCACAACCGTCACCCCTCCATCCCTCCCGCCACTGTGGGAGTGAGTGAGTGAGTGTGTGTGTGTGTGTGTGTGTGTGGTTGTGTGTGTGTGTGTGTGTGTGGGTGTGTGTGTGTGCGTGCACCGCGCGGGACAGGCGGGGAGGATGTCGCTGTAGTTGGGAAGGGAGGGAGGCCCGGCGGCGACGACGACGATCCCGGCGATGATGATGAGTAGGCCTGACGTCGGTGGTGGTGTGGCGCGGCGAGGAATTGCCCGTTGGACCAGTCAGCCACCGACCTCCAAGAGAGACGCGCTCCTGCTGCCAATCTTCCGCAGCACAGCTTTTGCTGGGCTTCCTCGGCCTCGTCCTCTTGACTGGCATTCTGGGCTCTGCAAGCCTTCCTCAGCTCTCCAGCCTTTTTTGTTGTTGAATCTCCAAGCCTTTTTGCCTGTTTTGTTTTGTTAATCTCCAAGCCTTTTCTGCGTTTGCAAGGTTTCCGGTATCTCCAAGTACTCCTACTCTGGCAGCTTTTTCGCGTCTCCAAACTGTACCTAGTGTACAAGTTGTTATGGATTGCGCCACAGACTTTGGATGGTTTAACTAACCTATCTCAGTATTCAGTTGCAGCATTGCCGTTGCTGACTTTTATTTTTAAATTTCGAGCATTACGATTGCACTCCGCTAGCAGAAACAATGGCTAAATGAGGCAAAGCCGTTTTCAACGGAAACCTGTCGGGCGATGATCAGCTGTTGAATAGAGGGTAGTGAGGAGAGAAACTATCTTTCTGTTTAGAAGCTCCAAGGGCTTTTGTCTGTTCTTTGCGGAGAAGTGGCTAGCATTGACTTGTCTGTAGAAAACCGCCTCAAAACTGAACCAGCAGACTTCCCATGATGCAAACGCAAAACGTCAGACTTATGGATTTTGATCGAGAGATTATGATCTATACGAAATGAGTTTCTACTGCAAAATTTTCGAAATGGCCTTTAAACTGTTACCGATACAGAAAGGATGCAGTTGTTGGAAAGCACTGACAAAAGGAGGACACCAATACAAAACGTGTCGTGTGGAGATTTTGTTTCAAAAAAAAAAAAAAATCAACTCTCTTGGACTTAACCCACATCCCACTCATTTTAATGGTAGTAGTATTTGCTTTGCTGTGTACCTAATGTAATTATCACGTCGGACTCGTCAAGCAAGAAGTACGATCAAAGTTCAACTTACGAATCAACAGTAATTAAAAGTTGCAGCCGATCGGTGAGAAAAAAGAAACGCTCCTCCTCCGGTGAACTGATACCGTCCCTCGTTTCCAAGTCCCGGTCCTGAGAGCTGGCCTCCCCGCAGTTCAATAGCCCAGCGGTGATCAAGGCGTCATCGACCTGCCACTTGTTCTCCGGGGACTGAAAAAAGAGTCGTGCCTCTGCCTCATGAGAGGGAAAAAAAAATCGTTAATCGTTACCCTCCGTGACTGGGAGAGAGAGGACGATGCTCTCGTGCCCTGATGACATCAGGCGACACAGTCACCGAAAGGAGAAGCCGCCAATAGCTTTCGGGAGTTGACGTCAGGTAATGAATGGCACGCCCGCCAACGATTTTTTTCCCTCCTCTTTGTTGCCAGGAATGATGTGGATGGGAGCCCGACGAGAGCTCGACTGACTGAGGCGATGGAAACGGTGCCATAGTTCCAAAACTGCCTCTACGACAGGGTGGGAAAGAGCCGGGCTTTGTGTAGTCAATATCACGTGTGCACAACCGACAGCACGTGCCGCACTCCCTGGCTTTGAAATCAGCTCAGTCTCTCTACAAGTACTCCACAGAAAGCTTCGATTCTCTCTCTCCATCATTCTCCACGTTTTTTTTTTTTTTTTTTTTTTTTTTTTTTTTTTTTTTTTTTTTTTTTTTTTTTTTTTTTTTTCTTTTTTTTTTTTTTTTTTTTTGTTTTGTTTTTTTTTTTTTTTTTTTTTTTTTTTTTTTTTTTTTTTTTTTTTTTTCAAAGAGGTGATGCTATTGAAGAAACATTGAATGACTGTCACGGGACTTTTTGCTGTCTACGTACACTTTAGGGGTGGAGGGGAGGGGGGAAAAACTCCTGAATGTTGGTTGATTACTCGGCCTTTCCACGAAACTGCTCTAGTACACTATGAAGAAGCGGCAGTAAAAATACCATGACTTAGTAACCGATGTATTAGGAACTTTGATCTGATTTTTTTTTTTTCTTCTCCAGGAAAAGTAGAATTACTGAAACCAAGTGTGTGTGGTTTTCTATGTGACATTGAAACCACCGCGTTACATGTGGACAAATTGTATAACAGCATAATAATCAGTAAATGAGAAAAGATCTGTTCGATAATGTGAAAGTATGCTAGCGTTCATTTCTTACATGGACGCTTTACAAAAATCCTATTCAAGTTAATAGTTGAGTGATGTGAAAGGAAATGGAGAAAGAAAAGTGGAAGGGAAAACAAGTGGAAGGGGAGGGAAAACACGATGCAAAAACGAACGAAACGAAACGCAATCCACAGAGCAAAACAGAAATGAGAGCTCCAAGAACCAAAAGGCGCCATGCATCCTTGATTGCTCCAACAGGGGAGATGACGAAGGACGCTGTGGTGGGGTGGTATAGTGGTGGTGGGGGACACTGGTAGCGGGTGACGTCCAGAGGTGTACATGATACCGGAGCAGACCATGGCAAACCCGATGCTGGCGAAGAAGAATCGGCGTTCCTGCCGCTTGCTGCGGCTGCTGCTGCTGCGGCGGCGGCGGCAGCAGCGGCGGCGGCCTCGGCAGTATTGATCGTGTTCTCCGTTAGGGCTGGTACCGCACTGCTCTTCTGGCCACCATTTCACGCGCAAAATCCATTTTTTTTTTTTTCTCTTTCCTCCTCCCCTCTTCAATCCACCCGCCTCCCTTCCCTTTGCCAGCTCCATCGACCAGAATGTTCTTCATAATTGTTCTTCATAATTCAGACGAAGGAAGCCTGGGGAAAACAGACAGTCGGGGGCGCCGACAGAACAGCACACGATTTGACCGGACACCTTTCCTGGGCGGTAGGATAGTATTTCTGTTACAGTAATTGGTTGTCATGAAAAAAATAGCAACGTTGGGCCAGCCAGTTTGTAAATAGCGCGGTCATTATCCGCGACAGCAGGATCTGCTTTGTGGTACAGGCACCCTTGCAGGAGCAGCGGAGGGCGCTTCAGCTGCAGCAGCCAGGAACAAGCAAGCAGCAGCATCAACTGCTAGGCAGTTTGCCGCCGAAGAGTCAGTCGGTGCGGACGACGACCATCGGCCCTCTCTAGCCTGAAAGGGGACAGGAAACACATTCCGGCGGACGAAGAAGAGCAGCTCGCTGGTTGTCTGCCCCCCCGCTCTCCGCTCTCGGCCCCCCCCTCACCGCCATCCTCCCTCTCACCCCCTTCCTCGTCTCCTTCCCCCCCCCCCCCCCCCCCCCCCCCCCCCCCCCCCCCCCCCCCACCCCCCCCCCCCCCCCCCCCCCCCCCCCCCCCCCCCCCCCCCCCACCCCTTCCCTTCCCCCCCCCCCATCCCCTTCCCTTCCCCCCCCCTCACCCCCGCCCCCCCCCCCCCCCCTCCCCTCCCCTCCCACCGTAATTCCCCCCCTTTCCACACCCCACCGCCCCCCCACTCCGGGGGGCCTGGTCCCTTTCACCCGTCTACAAGTCACCGACGGTCTCCAGCTGGAAGCCTCCCCCCACCCCGGCAACCAGGGAGCTCCAGCCATCAGCAGCTAACGTCATATTTTTTCTGAAGAAGGCGTGCAGGGATTGCTGTGCTCGTCTACAAATACTGCGGGGTTGAGTTGACTGTTACTGGAAGAAGTCTGTCTGTCTTTGGGTGAGTGTGACTTGTTGTGGAGACATGTGGCGCGGCCCTCTTTAGTTCTCTCATCTCTCTCTCTCTCTCTCGTCTCGTCTCTCCTCTCTCTCTCTCTCTCTCCTCTCTATCTCTCCTCTCTCTCTCTTTGCCTGTGTGTTTCTGGAAAAGAAAAGTATTTTTTGTTGCTAATGACTAAATGACACTCTACCCCATGTTTATTTTATTCTCAGCAAAAATGGACCCATTGTGTACAGGTCGGTGGGCCTTACTATTAAAATAAAAAACAACAACTCAGTTCTCTCTCTCTCCTCTCTCTCTCTCTCTCTCTCTCTCTCTCTCTCTCTCTCTCTCTCTCTCTCTCTCTCTCCAAAGAAGACATTGTACCAAGTTGAAGGTTGTTAAGTACTTCAGAGATTGTGTATTGTGACTTTGTATTATGTTTTCGTTTTTATGATATGCAGGAAATTATTTCGGGTTGATTATTTGACTTTTACAAGCTATCCAACGTTTGTTGTGCTCATTCACATCATTGAGGCTCTTGGACATTTAGTTGTAGTTTACACGGATAAAAGTGTCTTGAGTATAGGAATAAATGATGTGTCTTTTTTTTGACTAAAGAAAAATACTTAAAGCATGATCTTGTAGGTGATTTGTTTTATGATGATGAAACTCTTACTATGCTTGATTATTTGTGTGACACAAATAACAAGACAATAAAACAGCAGAAGTTTGCTCAGACGAAATGATTAAGGATAATAG
>JADBJO010000895.1:363372-375872 GCA_016801955.1 Conus betulinus | reverse complement strand
ATTACTTCTTGATGGTTGCCTTATTTTCTGGTCCGACGTGGAGGTCGAAAGAAATCACTCTGAGAAAAATTCTTAAAGTAACTCTGACTCATTAAAGCTAGCGATTATGATTCGTAGAGGTCGAAAGAAATCACCCTGAGAACATTCTCAAAGTAATTCTGACTCATTAAAGCTAGCGATTATGATTCATGGAAACAGGCTATCATGACTCTTGTGCACGTGCACTGGTATACTTGTACGTACGATTGATCTCAGAAAAGAAGGGGGGAAGAAAATAGAGAACGCACACCACACACACACACACACACACACACACACACACACACACACACACACACACACACACACACACACCAACGCAACGCACGCAAGCACGCACGCACACACGCACACACACACATGCTTTGTTAAAACACAGAATGCTGGAAAGTAACAATCATAGTTAACTGTTTGCACTGCTCACGCATGGTTTTGCAAGCTCATAAAGATATTTCGTTTCACTCGACTGGTTATGCGATGGTTTTTATACGTACCAAATCTACAGAAAATTACTGTTTGGAACCGAAAATCCTTGTCGTTTTATGTGATAATTGTCCATTGCTTTCTCTAGAAACTAAACTGCGAAATTTGTAATGATTACTGCTTTACTGCTTGGTTTAGTTTTATATTTTAATCATGAATACGGTTCATTTAAAATCTTTCTAGACCTGTGGGCTGCCGTACAAAACGCCACTCTTCTTCGTTCCTCTGTTGCTACTGATGACGCAGTTCTTTTTCCTGTGCATTCGATTAGTCTCCCTTTTCTACCTACTTTACCCCGTCCGGGTGTGCCCTGAGGAAGGAAAGATCTGTGATTCTAGACGTTGACAAGTAATCATTGGTCGTTTTATGCTATAATTGTCCCCATGCTTTCTCTAGGAAACTAAAACTGCGAAATTTGTAATGATTTACTGCTTTTACTGCTGGGTTAGTTTTATTTGTAATCATGAATACGGGTTTCATTAAAAATCTTTCTAGACCTGTGGGCTTGCCGTACAAAACGCCACTCTCCGTTCCTCTGTTGACTGATGACGACAGTTCTTTTCCTGAGGCATTCGATTAGTCTCCCTTTTCTACCACTTTAACCCGGTCCGGGGGTTTTCCTGAGAAGCCCTGACGAAGGAAAGATCTGTGATTCTAGACGTTGACAAGTGATCGACGAAAGCATCCCTAAGTTTTCCACTTCGTTCAAGGTATTTACAATTTTGTTCTACGAGTCAGTGAAAGTCTTTACCCAACGTTGTTGTTGCTGTTTGCGTTGGGTGTTGTTGTTGTTGTTGTTGTATTGTTGTCGTCATCATTTACGTTTTTGATGCATAATTCAAGCAAATACGCTTGTGGTGTGTGTTGTGTGTGTGTGTGTGTGTTGTGTGTGTGTGTGTGTGTGTGTGGAGGTGTGTGGGCTGAGTTCGGGGGGGGGGAGAGAGGGAGAAAGAAGGATGGGGAGCGGAGGGGAGGAGTAGCGGAGAGGAAAACGAGTGCAAGTAAAACTACCTCTCCGTCGTTATGCAAATGATGCATAAGCTGAATATGAATAGAACAGAGAGAGAGAGAGATGGAGAGAGAGCGGATGAGAGGAGGAGGAGGGGCGAGGAGAGAGATGGTGGAGTAGAGAGGAGATGAGAGAGAGAGGAGAGAGAGAGAGACATCAACAGAGAAAGAGAGAGACAATCAACAGGCTAAATAGATGACTAGCTAAACTGAAACTGAATGCATCTTTGGGTCTTGGTCTCTGCGCCGTATAAAACATGGTAGTAGCCACTTCAGATATGAAAATTCTTATAATGAATATTGAAAAGTCCTTCGATGTTTAAAGACGCCATACACTATATACACATGTTAAGAATAATTCAGAAGCACCAAAATATGAGAAAGAAAAAAAACAACAGTCTTATCATGTCTTAATGACTTACATAGTTGAAAAAAAAAAAAAAAAACAGGCGAAAAATATAGAAAAGAGAAAAGAAGCGAAATCATCAATAAACCTTTCACGTGTATTTAGAAATATCAGAATGAAATAAAGAGTACTTTCATGCCTGAGTACTTAAAACTTAAGAAGTTGGGTAGCAAATTACAAGGAGAACATCAACAGTCCATTTGCTTCCTAAGACTGTGTATTCTTGTAAGATATCGACAGCAACTATATAACATATATTTACAGTCCTTTCATGTCTTAAGACGAAGAAAGAAATTTTCAACAAAATAAACAAAAATAAGTTAAAATACAAGAGAGAAAATCCCCCCCCACCCTAAATCTTTTGTTCATTCATTTGTTTGGAAAACCAGTAATGGGCCATACCATTCAACAGTTTGCACTTTTTTTTCTTTTTTTTTTTTATTTGTTTGATTTGATTAAATTTTGTTCGAGGATGTCTGTCTATCTGCGAGACAACAACAACAACGACAACAAGAACAACAAACAACAGCAGTAACAACAAACAACAAGAACAACAACAACATTGAAAATAATATAGTAATGATAAAAAATTACTAATTATTATTATAATGATGATATGGTGATAATAACAATAACATTAATAATAAGAATAATGAGGAGGAGGAGGAGAGCAAAAAAAGGGGGGAGTATTTGGAATGAGGATGACAATGATAACAATGAAGAAGAAGAGATGATGATGATGATGATGATGATGATGGTGATGATGATGATGATGATGATGATGATGATGACGACGACGACGACGACAACACGGCAACAACAACAACAATGATAGTTTTGCTACAAATTATAATTAAATAATGATAGTAATAATAATGATAATAATCATGATAATAGTTATGATAATAACAATAATAATGATAATGATGATAATAATAATTATCTTAATAATTTAAGTGATAATAATAGTGATGATAAGAAGAAGAAGATGAATGTAGTAGTAGTTAGTAGTAGAGTAGTAGTAGTAGTAGTAGTAGTAGTAGTAGTGACAAGAGTTGGGGTTAGGTCGGTATGTCCTTTAGGGGAAGAAAGGACTTGGAATATTTTCCCTATTTATTAGATTTTTTGTTTAAAAATTTCACCTCCACCCTGTTCTCTTACTAGTGATGGAAGGCCAAGCAACTTCTCTGGGTACAAGTCATGGAAATAATTTTTTTTTGTTTTTTTTCTCGGGACTGTTAAAATACTCAATAGTTGGCTCAGGAACAATTTTCAGTAGTACTCACGTGGGACATGCATGAACAGTTAAAGTGTGGAGTTTTTCTATGTTTTATATCATCTGGCGATGACAAGGCATTAAATAAAACCACTGAACTGTTTTCTTTTTCTTTTTTTTTTCTGAGGGAGGAGGAGACCCAGGTAGAGGAGGGGAAGGTGGGAAAAAGTGGAGCTTTCACGATTTGCCTCTTTTTCTTTTTAGCTCTCTATTCTTGAGATCCGATCTCTTTTGCATGTTGACTCCATAAAAGTTATGGCCGTAGATAATGGCGTAGGATAATAAGTTCTGAGTGAAAAACATGGAAAGTTACCGCTAGGCAAAAACAACGTATCACTGAGCCACAAGGCATTCCGCTGCAGTGCCCGGCCTAGTGGGTCAGGTATGATAATGGGATTACCAACAATAAATAATCTTGATCCTAATCATCAGCACCAAGGACAAACTGATAGTGATGGCAAGGAAAACGAAGAACGACTGAGACGAAGAAGTATTAGTCAACAAATAATTAACCAATATAACAAATGAAAAAACAATCATAATTGTTATCCAAAACGGCAAATATATCATGCTATTCAAAAGTTACTGATGATGATGATGATGATGAAGATGGTGATGATGACGATGATGATGATCATCATCATCATCAGCAGGCAGCAGCAGCAGCAGCAGCAGCAGCAGCAAGCAGCAGCAGCAGCAGCAGCAGCAGCAGCAGCTTAGCCAGCAGCAGCATCGGCATCACCATCACCATCAGTAGTCAGTAGTAGTAGTAGTAGTAGTAGTATAGTAGTAGTATTAACCCCAAAAAGCGTTTTGATCGTGCCAGTGACACGTTGTTGTATCCGTTTTGTGAGTCATTTTCGATGTTGATATTGCTTTGCTTGCCGTAAGGTCGAATAAAAAAAAAAAAAAAAAAAAAAAGTAATGTGAATTTCTAGCACAAAAGTGATCATTCAAAATGTTCTGAATACGTTACTGAGTTCACCATTGCCATATTGGGAGCTCAAGGGAGAAGAAAGTAAGATGAAAACTATGACTTTTGTAGCGCAGCAACGCAGGACTCAGTGGATACTGAGGTTATAGATAGCATCGGAAAGTATAGGTCTTTCAAAGTCGTTATCCACGGTTTTTGAATGTGGTTCAGGCTGTGTGACACATGATTTCTCAGGGGAAACACACCTCCAAGATTACCAAGAATGCACATGCTATAACCAGAGGAGAAAAGTATTAACTGCGTACTTTCGTACCGACAGGAAATAATGCTAATAATGAACCTTATTGGCAAGCCTCGCAACATGAATAACAAATTATATCTAGCCGAAAGAAGTTTTCCACCGATGACAGTTTCAGCTAGACAACGCCTTGTTCCACCAAATTACATGCTAGAAGGATGTTTTCAGACACAAAAACCATCTGTGAAAAAAACAAAAAACAAAAAAAAAAAAACCGCAGTGGAAAATGACCTCAGGCTGCATGATGCCTTATGCTCCACACTTCACATCCATGTAAACGAAATGGACACAAACATTTTCCAAACAGATCGAATTGAATGGCGGTCAGTAGAATTACTGTACGACATGTTTTATCAATGATTAAAACAACGGCCTATTTGAAAGTGTTAAGCGGCCTTTCTAAAAGTATTAAGGCTATCATGTAATCGAATGCAAGGGTCCGCATACCGACATGCTTCGAAAAACTCATGGAACACTCCATTAATGGAATGTACTTTGGGCGTTTTCTAATTTTTACGTCCAGAAAGTGTGTGTGTGTTGTTTTTTTTTTTTTTTTTTTTTTGCGTTTACATTGATTCTTAATTATTGCAATAAATGGTAAGTGCCCGCTACATAATCACTAGACTCATGATTCATCTAGAACATGCTGTGAATATGCTGGCGCAGAAAAAAAACAAACAGACAAACAACACAAAAAACATTGTTACGATCTCTCTCTCTCTCTCTCTCTCTCTCTCTCTCTCTCTCTCTCTCTCTCTCTCTCTCTCTCTCTCTCTCTCTCTCTCCCTCCCCTCTCTCCCTCTCTCTCTCTCTCTCTCTCTCTCTCTCTCTCTCTCTCTCCTCTCTCTCTCTCTCTCTCTCTCTCTCTCTCTCTGTATTTTTTTCCAGTTTGTCAGGATATCCTTTGTATCTCCAGGTGAGTTGTAATTTGGTATTGGGCTGCATTGTTCAATATGTTCATTTACTTTCAAAGTCTTTCTGTCTTTCTTTTTCTTTTTTTTTCCGCTTTATTGATGGCAGGATGTAAAAACAAAATTGTTCTTGCGCGCATTTTTCCTACATTAAATGTTTGTTTTAATCCCTTCACATAACATGTTGGTTTGCTCGTTCGTTCTCATTCTTGCCTCATTGCAAACGACCTGACCACCGTTTCTCTGGCCCTCCTTCACCCTCTGTCTACTTCCCGCCCACACTCCACATTTCACCCCCCATCGTCTCACGTCTCTTGATGACGGTGATCTCGCATAGTTTCAGTGCCAAGCATGTCACAATGCAAGTTCAATACTCTATCGACTCAACTGACGATAAACACGTGACATTAACATGGAGGGTGGGGGCGGGAGGTTGGAGGGGGGGGGGGGGGGTGAAGGAGGGACCTCGTCGCATTATGTATTGACTGCGCGTGCGGCACATCGCGCCCGCCGTTGGTGCCAGAGGCCCGCGTCGCAGCTAGAACGCTTTTCACATAATGAAAGAACATCGCCCGGCTGTAGCTGGGTTGGCTTACAGCAGTCATGTGATCCAGCCCCCCCCACCACCGACCCCACTCCCATCCCCCCCTGCATCCCTCCCTCTCCTCGCCTTCCTTCACCCCCCCCCCCCCCCCCCCCTCCCCCCGTTCCTCTTCACCACTCCTCCTAAGCCCTTCCTCTTTTCCCTCTGGTGCCACTATTCCACACTCCTCGAACACCCTCCAGCCCTCCTCCCCGCCTCCCCCCCCCCACCTCCAGCCCCTACCCCTCCTCCCCCTTTAACCCCCCACATACACCCTCCTCAATATACTCCTCCCACGTCCGTCCCGGCGGTCGATGGCTCAGCCACGCTATCGATTTTCCTCTTCGGCTCTAGACCTGGTAATTTTTCGTCCCGGGGGAGAGTTCCAGAATTCTGGCAGTCTGTCTTCTCTTTTTCCCTCACACTCCTCCAGAGCTTCTCTCTCTCTCTCTCTCTCTCTCTCTCTCTCTCTCCTCTCTGTGGTGTGTGTGTGTGTGTGTGGTGTGTGTGTGTGTGTGTGTGTGTCCGTTCTGCGCGCGCTTTCCTTATATGGAGATATCTGTCCGTTTCGCGGCGTTACGTAGGAGGGCAGTTATACATAATTGTGTCTTCTCAACTTGGCACAGAGAGAGAGAGAGAGGGAGAGAGAGAGAGAGAGAGAGAGAGAGAGAGAGAGAGAGAGAGAGCATGTAAGACGGTGCTTGTGCATGCGCGCACGCACGCATTCCCACATGCACGGACGCACACACACACACACACACACACACACACACACACACACACACACACACACACACACACGCGCACACACACACACACGTGCGCGTGCAAGTGTGCAGATATACGCACAACGCCATAAACAGGCACACGAGCACACACAAACAAGACACACTCAGACAGACAGACAGACACACACACACACACACACACAACACACACACACACACACACACACACACATACACACACACACACACACACAACACACACACACACACACCACACACACACACACACAAGCGCGCGCTCGCACGCACGTAGGCACGCACGCACGCACGCACGCACGCACGCACGCACACACGCACACACACAAAAAGGCACACACCACACACACACACACACCACACACACACACACACACACACACACACACACAACACACACACACACACACACACACACACACAGATATGCGCGAGCGCACACGCACGCTCCACGTACAAACATACACATTCACACATACACACACAAACACGCGTGCGCGCATACAGACACTGTTGTCTGTGTGGAATTGTTGCCACGGAAATAAAACAGAGAGATGACTGAAATATAAAAGACTCAAACTGTATTCGTTATCATTAACAAAAAAAAAAAAAAAAAAAAAAAAAAAAAAAAAAACAACAAAAAAAAACCCTACATTTTAGTATGACAGTTCCTTTTACCGCACAAGATAGCAGACATCTTGAAAATCACTAAATCATTACGGAGAAAAACAGTTGTTTTCGCTCCAGTGAACTTGTGAAACAGGATGAAGGTGGGCTGCATAGATCGAATAAACACTGAATGAAGATCCCTACAGTGCCTCATCCTGAAATCCTCTCTACACGCTCTCCATGACAAACAGATCACACAAAAATGAAAGTGAGAATCGTCAGCCTGCATTCCCGACCCCATCATCTTACAGCTATCCTCCATATTTACACAAATACAACCACACACACACCATACCCAATTACGAAACATGAACACACACACACACACACACACACACACACACACACACAACACCACACACACACACACACAAGCAATAGCACTCGGACTAACACCCACACGCACGCGCGCGCGCCAACAGAGAGAGAGAGAGAGAGAGAGAGAGAGAGAGAGAGAGGAGAGAGAGAGAGAGAGGAGAGGAGAGAGAGAGAGAGAGAGAGAGAGAGAGACAGACAGACAGACAGACAGACAGACAGACAGACATAGAGATTCAGAGAGAGAGAGAGAGAGAGGAGAGAGAGAGAGAGAGAGAAAGGTGTTTGTGTGTGAGTGTGTGTGCGTGTGTGTGTGTGTGTGTGTGTGTGTGTGTGTGTGTGTGTGTGTGTGGTGTGTGTGTGTGTGTGTGTGTGTGTGTGTGTGTGTTTGTGTGTGTGTGTGTGTGAGAGAGAGAGAGAGAGAGAGAGAGAGAGAGAGAGAGAGAGAGAGAGAGAGAGAGAGTCGTTCTTTCATACCAACTTGCTTAGTTCTCAGCTTTGTACCTGTACAAGTTTCCAATCCCTTTCTCCTACGCTACCCCCACCACCGCCCACCATTCACCCCCACCCACCACGGAGCGCTCTCCCTCATCCGCCATCAAGATGGTTTGAAGGGGGAAAAAATCAATAACTGTATTCTCCGCAGTCTCTCGTCGGGGATGTACAGATACACTGAATGGAAAGGCTCGCTGGACAGAGACAACACACACATGGGGGTTATCCTTAGGCGGTTCGGTTTTGCATCATCTTTCAGTGTTTTTGTTTTCATCTCCATCATGTTCATCTTCGTCACTGTTGTCGTTGTCGTCGTCAGCTTCCTTGTCGAGTCGTCACTATAACATCATCATCATCATCATCATCATTGTCGTCGTCGTCGTCGTCGTCGTCGTCGTCGTCGTCGTCACCACCACTCTTTCAACATCATCATAATCATGACATCATCATTAATATTACTACTAATAACAAAAATAACCATCTCACTACTACTACAGGTACTATTTCTATTTCATCATCATTATCATTACTATTATTATTATCATTATTGTTGTTACTATTATTATCATAATGATGATGATTATTAATATCATTATTATTATATTATAATTATTATTATTATCATTATCATTATTATTATGAATGATTTTTGACCGCCAGTCTTCTGTCAACAATACGAACTATCGTTGAGGATGCTCAGGAGATTTGGAAAAAAAAAAAAAAAAAAAAAAAAAAAAAAAAAAACAGAACAAAAATCTTCAACATTTCAGTCCTAGCACACACACACACACACACACACACACACACACACACACACACACACACACACACACACTGTGACGAGAGTTCGAAGTGGGTTGGTGTGTCCTCTAGGGGAAGGACTTAGAATGTTTTTTTTCTCTTAGAGTTAGGGTAAAATTACAACTTCACCCACTCTCTTGCTAGTTTTGGAAGCAGCACCTTTCTGTACAAGTTATCAAAAGAATTTTTTTTCTCAGGGCTGTTAAAAACGACTCAAGAATGGCTCAACAATAATTTTTTCCTAGGCTTGTACCCTTAAAAGTACTTCCAGCTCTGAGAGACAGAATTAGAGAAAAGTTAAAAAATTCAATACTGAATGAACAACAAAGAACTGACAAGTGAAGTGCACTTTTCACACATCAACTTTACTTGTGTATATACGAGTGAAATAGTCAATTCAATCCCGCAAATTCAGTTCTGGCTGAGTTTTGTTTCCCACTTCTTTTGACATCATTAAGAGAGGGAAAGTTCTGGATGGGTTGTGTTGGAGTCCACTTGGAACATGAGAACTTATCTGATGTTGGAGGGGATAGTTGATCTCTCTCTGGTTGCTGGTGACTGATCCACTTCCTTGAAGACCTGCTGATCATATGTGTGCAGGGCTGCGGTGTTTGTCCACTACCATGCATGCCCAGGGTAGATAGGAACCCAGCTTCTAAAACAAACAGAACCTGATCTGTGGTTAGGTACCTGAGTCTGGCTTGTTGAGTTCTCACACTGGCCCTCTAGCTTTCTGTGAATGTGTGAGATCTCAGCCAACAAAGGATTAGGCTAGCATAAATATATTTGCTATAATTATCAGTCTCCAGTTTCACTCAAGAGTTTGAATGAAACAAGGGGTAGGAGACAAGCAATGGAACTAAAATAACTCTTCAATGTTTTCCTTATAAATTAAGTCGGAGTAACTTGGAATAACTTTAGCCCAAGTAAGTAACACATGCTGAATAGACTTAGAATCACATACTACAAAGTATTCCGACAATCCACATTATTCATAAATCGACAGTTTTACGTAGTACAGGCATACAGTTTTTTTTCCGATCGGAATTTATCATTCGGTTATCATCTTCACAGATTGAATTGAATGCTGGCAAAAGTCAGATTGTAAACAAAGAATGTTTATCAGATTGTTGCTGAAGAATCTTTACCAAGCGTCCTAATAGTTTTTACTAAGGTGTGGCAAACAAACTATTACAACAGAAATATTTTGTTCATCATTTTGATAGATGTCACCAAGTACTGGCATACAGTTTATACTGTTAAACCACATGGCATACATTCAGTCAATGAACAGTCTCAAACTTTAGAAACATAGTTTCAACTTACAGTTTTTTCTGCATGCTCAGTGAACCTTAGACATAAGAGATTCACAGGATGTGAAGATCAGCGTTCCCTTCTCTGATTAACCCATGTTGTCTTTGTGTGTACGCTGTGTTGATCAGTTGCTGGCTGCAGATCGCAGTGATATTTCACAAGTAAAGGGCTGAGTTTTACATCCTCATCGCAAAAGCCTTTAGGGACATGTTACTCTTTCACAGTAGTCATGATATTCACAAATAGTTTCCCCCCTTTTCATAGGCTGAGCCGCCTTGTCCATTTCCAGTTCTGGTTGGCTTTGTGTCACTAAAGACAAAGAAAAGGGCATTCCCCACCACTTACAGTGGGAGGTTTTGTACAGAAGATTCGAGAACGCACTTTCTTAGCAGTTGGGGTTACTTTTAGTGCGCCTCCATGCTAATTGACAAAGCGCTGTTTAGCATAACTGCGTCATTCACAACAAGCGCGCAGGAAAGACAGCGCACAGGTGGTGAATATTGTGGTGTGTGCGTGTGTGTGTGTGTAGGCGGGGGGGGGGGGGGGGGGGGGGGGGGGGGGGGGGGGGGGAGAAGAAGAGAGGGGTTGACCATTTCTCTGAAGTGCAGGGTCTCCTTGCGATCGCTGAGTAAGCAGCTACACGTGAGAGGAAGGGAAAGGGGAGGGGGGGGGGGGGGGGGGAAGAAAAGGGCTTCTCTTTTAACATGGGGAAGAGACAGCACGTGTCAGCTAAGGGACTTCTCTCTCATCTAGGGGAGAGCACGTGTTCAGCTAAGGGAAGGGATAGTTAGCACGTGGTCAGCTAAGGGAAGGAAGAGAGAGCACGTGTACAGCTAAGGGAAGGGAGAGTGAGCACGTGTTCAGCTAAGGGAAGGGAGAGAGAGCACGTGTTCAGCTAAGGGAAGGGAGAGAGAGCATGTGTTCAGCTAAGGGAAGGAAGAGAGAGAGAGAGAGAGCACGTTTCAGCTGAGGGAAGGGGAGAGAGAGCACGTGTTCAGCTAAGGGAAGGCAGAAGAGAGTGTGAGTGAAGCAAGCGACTTCCAAAGTGACTTCCCCCCCCCCCCCCCCCCCCCCCCCGTCATTCCCCCCCCCACCCCCCCCCCCCCCCCCCCCCAACCTTGTTTCCAAAGCCAGGCTGTAGGTGACTTCAAAACGTCTGTGGGAAGAGGGGCGGGGGGGGGGGGGGGGGGGGAGTGTGAGGAGTTTGAGATGGGAAGGAAGGAGGGATGACAGCAGTGTGAGAATTATCGCTGTGTGTGAGACAAAGGGAGAGAAAAGAAAACAGGAGGAAGGAGGAGGAGAAAAAAAAAAAAAAAAAGGGGGGGGGGGGGGGAGTAATACATTTTGTACAGGAAGGTGTTGTAGGAGTGGATGGTGTGGGGTGTCAATTATGTCACTCACACACACACACAACACACACACACACACACACACACACACACACAGCGCGCGAATGTGCGCGCACGTGCGCGCGCGCGCATACACACACACACACACACACACACACACACACACACACACACACACACACACACACACACACCTCGCACACACACACACCTTTAAACAAGTTGTCGTCCTCCTTTGACGTACATGTTTTCATACGTCATTGCCATTACCTGTCTATTTGTATTTCATTTTATGTCATCAGTCCAGAAGACGGTCTATGACCCAAACGTTGAAGATTTTTGTTCTTTTTTTTTCCCTCCTCCTCCTCCTTTTTTCCTCTTCTTCTCCTCCTCTTCTCTTTGACGATGACGTTGTAGGAGTCACGGTCGCTGTGGAAACTTGTTCAAGCTAAGCTGAGTAAAGTAGTAACGTTTGCTGCTGTAGCCGACGCAGCAGGAAGGTCAGTATCAGCATGAACAGTGATAATGGTGAGCATAACAGCTGCAGTGACGGTGGAAGTGACGATAGCGGCAGCAGTAGTATGCAGTATGTCAATATTGGACAGTTATGGGAAAAAAGAAAATATTGCTACAACACTGGGAAAAAAAAAAACAACAAACAAAAAAAAACACGAAGCTGTGTTGGTAATAACATTCTACCGCCTGTATTCATGCTTGTGAAATTAACAGAACATCGACCGGCACCCACAGTGGTGTGTGTGTGTGTGCGTGTGTGTGTCTCCTGATATGTAAAAACACCGGAAAGTTACTTTGTTTGATTTTGTAATCTCACTATTTCCGTAGAGCCACTTTGTT
>JADBJO010000895.1:350872-360872 GCA_016801955.1 Conus betulinus | reverse complement strand
GAGCAAGTTTTTGGTGTTAGTCATCGAAAGAAAATTATATTTTTCTCAGGACTGTTTAAAACGACTCAAGAATGGCTCAAATACTTGCAGCTCTGAGAGACTGACTTAGAGATAAGTTCAAACATTCAATACTGAATGAACAACAAAGAACTGACACAATTTCAGTGCACTTTTTCACACATCGACTTTACTTTTTTTTTTTTAAATTCAAGGATGAAATTGTCAAATCAATTTTACTAATTCAGTTCAGGCTAAATATTGTTTTCCCCACGTCTTTGTCATCATTAAGAGAGTGAACGTTCTGGATGAGTTGAGCTGGAGTCCACTTGGAATATCAGAACTTATCCGATGCCTGAGAGGAAAGTTGATCTCTCTCTAGTTGCTGGTGACTGATCCACTTCTATGTAGAGACCTGCTGATCATGTGCTGGGCTGCAGTGTTTGTCCACAACCAGGCTTGCCCAGGGTAAGGGAACCCACAAACAGAACCTGGTCTGTGGTTAAGTAGCTGAGAGTCTGGCTTATTGAGTTCACAGACTTGCCCTCTGCCTTTCAGTGAATGTGTGAGATCTCAGCCAACAAAGGATGAGGCTAGCATAAACATATCTGCCATAATTGTCAGTCTCTGGTTTGCCTCAGAGTTTTAATAATATGGGGTAGGAGAGAGCAATACAAAGCTAAACGATGGAAGTCAAATAATGCTTCTATGGATTTCGTATGAACTGAGCTGCAGTAACTTGGAATACACTTAGCCCAAGTACACAAGCCTTAGAGTCACACTACAAAGCAATCCAACACTCAACAGTAATCATAAATCACCAGTTTTTCACCTAGGACAGGCTGACAGCCTTTTCGGATCAGAATTTTGTCATTCAGTTATTATCTTTACACATAGTATTGAATACTGGCAAAAGGCAGATTATAAACAAGCATGTTAATCAGGTTGTTAACAAATAATCTTACTCATGCTTCTTCGTGGCTTTTACCAAGTTGTGGCTAACAAAGTATCAACAATAGAATACTCCTTCATCATGTCAAAACACATGGCATACATATACGCAATGCGTAGTCTCAACATTTAGAAACATAATTTCAACTTACAATTCTTCTGGAAAACAGTGAACCTTAGAACTTCAGAGATTCAGAGGATGTGGAGATGATCATTACCATATCTGATTTACTCATGTTGTCTTTGTGGCTACACTGCATCAGTCGTATGGCTGTAGGTGGAGACAGTGAATTGGAGGGACTGATTTCTCCTTTTTGTAGGCTAAGCTATCTATTTCCAGTTCTGGTTGGCTTGTGTCACAAAAGACAAAGAAAGGGGAAGGGGAGGGTGGTCATCTCTCACCCTTACAGTGTGAGGTAATGTACGTACAGAAGATTCGAGAACGCTCTTTCTTAGCAGTGGGGGTTGCTATGATGTGGCGTCTCTGTGCCAATCGACAAGGCGCTATTTAACATAATTTCGTGATTTGCGAGCCGCACGCATGACAGTCAGTGTGCAAATGGTGAATATAGCAGGGGGGGGGGGGGGGGGGGGGGGGGGGGGGGGGGGGGGGTCAGGGGGAGGAAGGGGGGAGGTTGATGGTTTCTCTGAAGTACACCATCTCCTTGCCGATCACTGAGCAGAAGCCGTGCGTGAGAGGAAGGGAGGGGGGAGGGGGAGGGGAGGGGAGACAGGTGCCAGTTTTTCTCTGATCTAGGGGGGAGAGAGCACGTGTTCAGCTAAGGGACTTCTCTCTGGTCTAGGGGGGAGAGAGCACGTGTTCAGCTAAGGGACTTCTCTCTGGTCTAGGGGGAGAGAGCACGTGTTCAGCTAAGGGACTTCTCTCTGGTCTAGGGGGGAGAGAGAGCACGTGTTCAGCTAAGGGAAGAAGAGGAGAGGGAGTAAAGCAAACTACCTACTTCCAAAATGACGTCATCTTTTTCCATGTCATTGTCTTCAAAACGGGGCTGCCAGCGACTTCAGTATGACAGCAGGTAGAGTGAGGGGCTGGGAGTGAAGGGTTTGGGATGGGAGGGAACAGGGGGGGGGGGGGGGGGGGGGGGATGACGGACAGTTGGCATGGATTTGAAATCTTGATGGCCATTCGTGAGACAAAGGGAGAAAGAAAGAAAGAGGGGTGGAAGAGGGGGGGGGGGGGAGATGGTGGGGGGGGGGAGGGAGGGATTAGTGTGGGGGTGTCAAGTGACATGTCACAAGGGGGTAGTAAGAGAAGGGGTTGGGTGAGGATGGAAAGATAGAGGGAGTTTTTTAGTCGACAAGGATGTGGTTGAGACCATGATGTTTGATGGACGCTTGTATACACATTTCTAAGACAATGCATCCATTTTTTTTTTCTATGTTTGTTTGTTCTTAAGCATCCAGCTATTATGAGCTGCCTTGTTTTAATTTTCTACCAGTAAATTACTATCTCATAATCACCTTTTCCTTTGACGAGTTACTCAGTGCTGTTGTTTTCTTTTGTTATCATTGTCAGGGGCTGAAGCCGAGACAAAAAGGGATACTTACCTAACCCTGCAGGCCAAGGTAAAACACTGAAACAGCAAGCTCGACATAACAACAAATACAATAACAACAACAACAGCAAACATACTAAGTGCTGAAGTACCCAACAAACAAAGAATGCACACGAAAAGGACTCATGCGTACCCTGGAAGGCTCGGTTGGCAGCAGGATGGTTTCCATCCATATGTGCGTGGTATGCGTGACAAGGAATCGAACTTATTAAACCCCTTGCTAGGAGTTGACCAGGTAGTAAAGTAGCCAGCCCTCCCCTCTCCGTCATTGCAGGAGGACGCCTTGTGAGGAGCTGGTCCATTATTGATGTCTGGTGCTCGACAGCCTCAGCCTCCCTCAGCCTCCGTCTCCACGCGACCAGTGCCTGACGACGTGTCGTTGACGTACATAAGGATGAAGGGGATAGGGAGTTGTGTACATTGGTCGGAGAGAGGATGGAGAGGCAGAGGGGATAGAAGTGTGGTGGTGAAGGGATGTTGATGGCAAGAGGGATATGTGTTGAGAGAGAGAGAGAAGAGAGAGGAGAGAGAGAGAGAAGTGTGCGCGCATGTGTGTTGTGTGTATGTGTGTGTGTGTTTGTGTGTGTGTGAGAGAGAGAGAGAGAGAGAGAGAGAGAGAGAGAGAGAGAGAGAGAAGAGTCAACAGACAGAGTAGGAGGAGGAAGAGATGAGGAGAGGAAATATACTGAAATGGCCAAGACGCGATATCGGGAGAGGGGTGGGGTACAAGATGGGAAGGTGGAAGGAGGGAAAATGTGTGGGGGGAGGGGGGGGGCCTGACGAGGTTTATTACACGTGAGGGTTTCAAGCAGTGGGCTGCATATTCACGTTGTGATGTCGCAAGATCTGGAAAAATGAAAATGGACCATCGGTTTCACTGTCGTTGTCTCTGGTCTCTGTCTTTCGCTGTCTCTCTGTCGTGTGTCCTGTCTATCTGTCTGTCGGTGTGTCTGTCTATCTGTCTGTCTGGCTGTCTGTCTGTCTGTCTCTCTCTCTCGCTCTCTCCTCTCTCTGCCCTCTCTCGTCTCATCCTCTCTCTCTCTCTCTCTCTCTCTCTCCTCCGCGATCTCTGTGTACCTCTCTCTCTTTCTCTCATGTTTAACACTCACCAAGGGCTGAAGTGCAGTTTCACAGCGCGAAAATTTCTCATCCTATATCCGAGCGTTAAGCCAAGCTCCATTCTAAACACCATTGTGAAGTGGATATTTTACACCACACACACACACACAACAACACACACACACACACACACACACACACACACACTGACATATACTGAGTCCTCTCTCCTCTCTCTCTCCCCTCTCTCTCTCTCTCCTCTCCTCCCTCCCCCTCCTCCCCTCTCCTACTCCTCCCTCTCACTCCACCACTCTCCTCTCTCTCTCTCTCTCTCTCTCTCTCCTCTCTTTCTCTCTCCCCGTATGTGGAGGGATGTAAAGGTGTAACGCTTATCATGACCTGCTTTCAGCTTTCAGTGGAAAATGAAAATACTATTGCATGACCATACCTTATGTTTACGGTGAAATAAGTAAGCATAATTACTACCTTGCTGCCAGTAATTTTGTGTATGTGAAGCATGTCAGCTCCGATACCAAATCATTTTTCCTCTCCCCCATCCCTAACTCCACTCAGCTCCCCTTCCCCCACCTCTCTGCCTCACTTCTTCCCTCCATTCCCTTCACCTTTGAACTTTGCCTTCAACCACCACCACCCTCCCCCCTCCCCGCTCCACACCTGTTCCCTGTCTGTACGAGTAGGCTTTTAGAGCCCTTTGTGGGATGGGGGCCTGGGACCACGCCTTACCACCAGATTGGCAGACCCACCGCCATCCTACGACAAAACCCTCTGGTCTGTGCATCAGTGAGTCGACATGCTAACTTGAATCGCCCCCGGACTTCCACACCAAGCAACCGTCACCATCACCATCACCATCTCCATCTCCACAACAACAACAACAACAACAACACAACAACAGCAACAACACAACAACCCTGGACAGGTAAGGATTGGGGATATAAGTAGGGAAAGATTTTAGAAGCTGAGACAGTGTGTGTGTGTGTGTGTGTGTGTGTGTGTGTGTGTGTGTGTGTGTGTGGTGTGTTGTGTGGACGGAGGAGTGGAAAGGGGGGGGGGGGAGGCAGCCTTTCAGTTTGAGGAAAGCGTTGAAAGCTATCAGCGCAGGAGAGCGTTGAGACGGATGGCGATTTTTCCAGAACGAGTACTTGATGGTGATGGCGCTGGAGAGGAGACGTTACGGGGAGGGGAGGGGGACAGCAGTGGGAGGGGGAGTGGGGAGGATGTCGTGGCGGAGGGAGACGGGCAGTTGGCTGGGAAGGTAGGAGGGAGAAAAGACTGTGTGTGTGTGTGTGGGTGTGGTGTGTGGGGTGGGGGGGGGGGGGGGGGGGCGAGGGGGGGGGAGAATTATTGATGACTGATCTTTATTGAGTCCCCAGAGTCCCTTCTTGGGGTCCTTCTTGTGTTCATCTCTCCGGCGGGTGTTGTCGTTCTAGACTGGGTGCTTGCGAGAGATCGAGGTGTGCTGGGAAGGGGGAGAGAATGGGGAGGGGGAGTGGGGCAGTGGTCGTGTGGAGAGAGATGGAGGAGGGAAGGTTGAGATGCTCATTCGGAAGTGAGAAGGCTTGGTTAAGCTCTGTTGAGTTGACGGTCTTTCATGCCCCCCCCTCCCCCCCCCCCCCCCCCCCCCCCTATCACCACCTTCCCGCTCTCAACCATCTCTCCCCACTCTCTTCCTCCTTACATCTGTCCCATGTGCTCTCTCTCTCTCTCTCTCTCTCTCTCTCCTGTCTCTCTCTCTCTCCCTCTCCTCCTCCTTCTCTCCTCTCTCCTCTCTCTCATCTCTCTCTCTCTCTCCTCTCTCTCTCTCTCATCCGTTTCGTGAGTTAATACCGTTTGACTATCGATTTTCTCTCCCCCCCCCCCCCCCGGGGACCTTTTTTTTTTTTTTTTGCCTCACTCTTCTTTCTGTGACCAGCGTCTCAGTCTTTGATCTTGGTCAGAATCATGCATCTTTCAGTGACTTGGTGGTTCTCTCTTCTCGGAGTCTTACCACGCGTTTCCTTCTTCGTTTCTTTCTCTCTTTTTCTTTCTTTCTTTCATTTTCTTATACTTCTTTTCTTTTTCTTCGTCGTCTCTTCTTCCCTTTTAAATCTTCTAACCTTTTTTTCTTCCTTTTTCTTGTTTGGTTGTTTTTTTTTTTCCTTCTTGTTCATGTTTCATGATCTTCTTCTTGATTCTGTTCTTTTGTTGATTTCTTGGTAGTTCTTCTTTGTTTTTTTTTTTTTTTTCCCATTCTACATTACTGTCATGGTTTTTTGTTGTTGTTGTTTGTCATTGTCATCGTCCTCGTCCTTGCCGTTGTTACTTTTGCTGCTGTTGTTATTTTTTGTTGTTTGAAGTTGTTGTTCTTATTACTGTTCTGTCCTTGTCCTTGTTCTTATATCGCTGTTGTTTTTTTGCTCCTCTTCCTGCTTCATGTTTTTTGTATCCTACCTCTTGTTCTTTTCTGCTTCTTCTTGTTGTGCCTTGTCGTCTTCCTCATCATCACCCTGTTCCTCCTCCTCCACCCTCCTCCTCCTCCTTCTCCTCTTCTTTTTACCTCCTCCTCCTCCTCCTTATCTCTGCTCCTCCTTCTTCTCCTCCTTCTTCTCCTCCTTCTTCTTCTTCTTCTTCTTCTTCTTCTTCTTCCTTCTTTCTTCTTCTCTTCCTCCTCTTCCTCCTTCTTCTTCTCCTCTTCCTCCTCTTCTCTCTTCTTCCTCCCTTCTCCTCTTCTCTCCTTCTTCCTCCCTTCCTCTCTCCCCTTCTTTCTTCTTCTTCTCTCTCTCTTCTTTCTTCTTCTTCTTTTTCTTTCTTCTCCTCTTCTCCTCCCGCTCTTCTTCTTCTTCTTCTTCCTCTTCCTCCTATCTTCCTTCTTTCTTCTTCTCCTTCTTCCCCCTTCCCACCCACCCCTCACCCCCCCCCCTTTCTCCTCCTTCGGTCTTCGTCTTCTGTTTTAAAAAAAACTAATTTGCATGTCACTGACTCGCCGATTGGTGGTGTGGACACTGAAGAACTGGAAGAAAATGAGGAATAAGTGTTCATATTGACACACTAGCGTAGCTGAGGAACAATCACTTGCAGTCACATGTGTGTTGCCGCGAAACACACACCACACCACACACACACACACACACACACACACACACACACACACCACACACACACACACACATACAACACACACCACACATTCATACGCATACGCAGGCTTCGAACGCAAGCACGCACATCTTGCACTTATTTTTTGTACTGCTGCTAAGCAAATTTTCTGCCTTCGCATCGCTGTGGAATAGGTATCTGAACTTAATGTACGAACATAATTATGTGATGTTATACTCATATTTGCATCTGTGCATTACTTGTATAGATCAAGCAACTCCATAAAGAGCTTCTCTTGAAAGTTTGCAAAAGACGGGCTTCTGTCTATTCACTGACGATATTCTCTCACCATTTCAGAGGATGGAAAAACGTGAATACAACACACACAGGCCACACACACACACACACACACACACCCAACACACACACACACCACACACACACACACACCAACACACACACCCACACACAAACACCCCACATACATACACACACACACACCACAACACCCACACACACACACACACCACACACACACGACATACACACACAACACACACACCACCACACAATTCACACCACACCCACACACACACCACACCAATGCACACACACACCTCACACACCACACACATCCACACACAACCACACATCACACACACCCACACACACACACAACCACACCACAACCTCTCCTCTCTCTCGCGGTCACACTCCCTCGTCTCCTTCATTCTCTCACCTTCTCTCCTCTCCTTTTTAGACAAGTTAGTGAAGTAGCGTGTGTATGCATGCGCGCGCGCTCACGCGCGCGCACGCGTGTATATGCATTTGTGTGTGTGTGTGTGTGTGTGTGTGTGTGTGTGTGTGTGTGTGTGTGTGGTGTGCGTGTGTGTGCGTGTGTGTGTGCGCGCGTGTGTGGTGTCCGCAGATGCAATTTAAATTTTTTGCGAAATTTTGTACGGAAAGCGTTTAGCTTAAGCCTGTAAAACAGGGATTCAAGTTTTCGGTTATTTTTTTCAAGAACGTTTACGTTGGCCGATTGATAGATAATCTTTTCCAATTTTAGCCGCATTGCTAGAAGAAAAAGTAGCTGACTGGGATTTTTCACAGCAGAGCAATTTGGAGTGAGGTAGATGTAATTTAGTAAGAACCAAGTTTTTGTAAGCTTCATAAACCTTTTCAGTACACGTCTTTTTTTTAAGAGACCATATCCTTCGTATAAACACAGAGGAATGTTGATTTCTATGGATTCATCGGACTTTCGTGCTCCTTTTCTGGCAGCCCGGTCAGCCCACTCATTACCAGAAATCCCACAGTGAGACGGAATCCAGCAAAAATCAACTGTTGTACCTCTTGATATAAGAATATGTGCCTGTTCACTGACGACATTCTCCCACTATGGATGGAAATATGTCTCTGTCGCTGCCTCTGCCTTCTTTCCGTGTTTGTCTGTTTCTCTTCTGTCTGTCTGTCTGTCTTTTGTCTATCTGTCTGTCTGTCTGTTGTCTATCTGTCGGTGTCTGTCTGTCTGTCTGTCTGTCTGTCTGTCCTCCTCTCTCTCTCTCTCTTCATCTCTCTCGTCTCTCTCTCTCTGTCCATCTCTCTCTCTTTCTATGTCTCTGTCTCTGTCAGTCTCTTCCTTCCCACTGTCTCTCTGTCTCTGTCTGTCTGTCTGTCTGTCTGTCTGTCTGTCTCTCTCAATGCACAAATGCGCTTTGATGGATCTGTGGTTAATCGGTTAATGGATTGTCTTGTCTTGGTCGCATACTGTTCATCCGTCATCTGCGAATGGATTGTTGTGGATCATGTTTCCTTCACATAGCCTCTGTGAAATTCCAATCCGGGGATTTCGTTTCCCTCGCTTCCAGCCTCTGCTAGCTTTCCAGCAGGTGTTGGCGTTGCTATTTGTGTTTTCTTCTCTACTTTTTTAGAGAGAGAGAGAGAGAGAGAGAGAGAGAGAGAGGAGAGAGAGAGAGAGAGAGAGAGAGAGACGCTTCAGATACGATTTTTCATTGACAATGCCCATAGATCTAGTCTTTATGCCAACGGGGTGTTGTATTTGCAGCGCTGACAAAAAAAACAAAACATAGTGCAAAGAAACAAAACATTGTAACTGACCTACATAAATATTGGATACTAGGACTGTACGTTAAACTATGGAGCGAGAGAGAGAGAGAGGAAAGAGAGAGAGAGAGAGAGAGAGAGAGAGAGAGAGAGAAGAGAGAGAGAGACAGCTCAGACAGACCGACGACAGACAGACAGACAGAGACAGACATGAGAGAGAGCGAGAGAGAGAGAGAGAGAGAGAGAGAGAGAGAGAGAGAGAGAATCAGTGTCAGTGTCGTTGTTAGAGTTAGGGGGTAGGGCGTGTGCGTGTGTGTGCATGTGTGTGTGTGTGTGTTGGGTGTGTGTGGTGTGTGTGTGTGTGTGTGTGTGTGTGTGTGTGGTGTGTGTTTGCGCGCGCGTACAGACCACCAGTCGTCAGAAAGTTGGGTTGGACGTTTAAAGACCTCGACAAGTTTAGAAACCCGATGCATATATTTATCAGTACGCAAATACGACAAAGGTAAAGAAAACAAATGAAAAATAAGGAAATCTAAGCAAGCTGTCTTCTCAATACATGCAAGGCAATGGTCAATTTAAGAGGGCTGATAACATCTGGACAAAACCGTTCATGATTATATATTGCCGATAGGTTGGACACCGCCATCACTATATTTCCGTGTATCATAAATGATAAAATCAACTCACTTCTGAACGGAAGAATCGGGGTTTCTTCGCGAGCACAACAGAAACACAGACACGGTTTTCACGCGCGCGCAAACATTGCGCGCGCACAGGACAGGGACACACAGACAGACACAGACAGACACCATACAGAGAGAGAGAGGGGAGGACCGGAGACGGAGAGAGAGAGAAGGAGACGAGAGAGAGTTACGTGCTTCATGTCTTAAATGTATTGTACCATTTGTTCCTAACCGCGACAACTGGCTTTAACGACACGGGTACTGGAAAGAAATGCAAATCGCTCAGAAAATTGATTCGTTATTTGTGTGTGATACTCTTTACTCCCAAGTTCCAATGAGAATTGAGCGCTTTTCCTGTCCGTTTCAGTCTTTGTCACACAAAGAATGTGTCTTGCCCAACACAAGAAGTGTGGCCAAATAGAAATGAAAAAAAAAAAAAAAACCGGGGTAGTAAAATGAAAGAAGAAACCTAATCCAAAAGTGGATAAGAATAAGTGACTGGGGCAGAGAGACGAAACCTTGTGCAGAGAAAAAAGGGTGAAGAATAGGGTTTAAAAGGTAAACATTCAATCTTCC
>JADBJO010000895.1:315872-328372 GCA_016801955.1 Conus betulinus | reverse complement strand
GTTCTGTTTCCACTCCCACTCAAAGCCCAACCCCCCCCCCCCCCCTCTCTCTCTCTCTCTCTCTCTCTCTCTCTCTCTCTCCTCTCTCTCTCTCTCTCTCTCTCTCTCTCTACCTCAATATCTCGCGCTGCTGATATACTCTATGGATGATTTTCCTCCTTGTTTTGTGTGTTTGTTTTTGTGTTTTTCATGAAAAATAATGATGCGATGTATTGAATTAACTAAATCCTTTTGATCTCATGGGTTTGTATTAGCTGAAGGCAGCAAATGATCATTGTCATCGCCATCCCCCCTCCCTCCTTTCCAGCACTGTCTGTCTGTCTGTCTGTCTGTCTGTCTGTCTGTCTGTCTGTCTGTCTCTCTCTCTCTCTCTCTCTCTCTCTCTCTCTCTCTCTCTCTCTCTCTCTCTCTCTCTCTCTCTCTCTCTCTCTCTCTCATCTCTCTCCTCTCTCTCTCTCTCTCTGGTTGTAATAGTTTACAAAGAAGTGTGCGTGTTGTGTGTGTGTGTGTGTGTGTGTGTGTGTGTGTGTGTGTGTGTGTGTGTGTGTATTGTAATGGTTTGCAAACAAGTAAAAGTGTTAACAATTTTCGGAAATCGTTACGGACTGAACATGCCATTGGTAAGTATGTTCTAGTGTTAATGATTGTTGCTCTATTGAAGGCAGTGATAACTGGACATATGATGCACACAAGATCCCGATGTGTAAAGACTATTCAGTCTTGTGGATGGATTCACTTACAATGCACTAACCGAAAAGACCCGTCGCATTTGTCTGTAGAATGTGACTGGAATAAGAAACGAATATCCTTTCTTGATCTGGAACTGCTGTTCTTTAAACTGGGGTGTATATCACAGACTTCACTTAAAAAACAAACGAAAAAACAGCACTGTAGTGATCTTAAACAAAGTTCACTTTCTTCAGAGCGGAATCCCAGTGACTTTATGGAGTTAAGATCGAAGAAGAAGACGACGATGAAGAAGAAAGCATGAGGAGGAGGGGGAGGAACAGGAACAGGAGCAGGAGGGAGAGAGAGAGAAAAACAGAAGACGACGATGAAGAAGAAAACATAATAACGATGATGGGGAGAAGGAGGAGGAGAGAAGATGATGAAGAGAACGCGAAGCCGTGTCGTGGTGGCTAGCCTCGTGGATTTCCGGCTGGAGCTTCGTGGGTTCGATTCCCAATCAGAGCCATTTTTTTCGTGGGATTTTTTTTTTTCTTTTTTTTTTTTTTTTTTTTTTTTTTTACAGTGACCGGCTGCTGCCCAGTGGTGTGGTTGCTATAAACATGATTAAAAAGACCGGACCCACACAGTCGGCTTTTGTTTGTTTGTTTGTTTGTTTGTTTTTCACTATTTGAGACTGGTGCTCAAATATACGGACCAACTCGATCATCTCCGTAGCTGCCGGTGCTAGTTGACGCCGGCATAAACTACGAAAGTCAGCGTAGATATAGCCCTGTCCTGCAGTCTCAGACCAAAGTGGAACTCCGTAGTGCCATTTTCGTCATTCTCATCTTCGTCGACGATCAGCTCTAAAAACGAGATTATGTGGCCCTTTGTGCCTGCTGTCCTAGTGACCTCCAGTGTACCCTCTCTGAAATTTGTGGTCAAGTGTTTTAGTTATAATACCTACGTTATCGTGCGCACCGATAGACCTGGGTTATTGATGCGAATTTTCGATGCATGAATGTATTGGCGGGATCACATTTATGCCATGTGTGTAGGTAAAGATGCCATTGTTTTCAAAATGTTTTCTTTTTCGGATGTCGTGCTTTAATTTTTCGAAAAGCTTTTACAGATTTGTTTAAATGACCCTACTTACGAAGGTCGGGGGAAATAATCTGTGTCTTCAAAACGGTTTCAAGTCCAGACGTGATTTTCATAGCCAGCTGACCACGGAGGTGACATCATGGCTGCAAGCCACTAACAAACAGAGCTATATGCACAAAAGTTAGAATGTTTGGACTGAAAGGTTAAACCAGGTCAGGAGATGAAAAACTGAAAGTCTGATTTAAGACATAACACAAAGTATGAGTTAGATCAAATGAAAAAAAAAAATGATATAATTTTCAGTTTGGATTCAATTTGTCATGGCAGATATGCAAATTCAGCATCTCATTTGAAAATCTAAAGTTTATTGAGGCTACAAAGGTTACAGTGATTCATTTAGTACGGAAGTAGTACGCCGCAATACTAATGCTGCATTATGTTATGCACCAAACGAAGGGACAGGTACTGGAGACCTGATAGCTTTTCGCTATCGAAGGATTGTGGCTTGACCCTGAAAATCAAAGTTTTCACACAAAAAAGGGACCAAAAATTGGCTTCAAACCGCCCCAAAATACAAGTGCTTACAAATATTTTTAGGAACAATAGGCACAGGAAAAAGGCAGCATGCGAATGAAGTGGCTTCGCATATGTTGAGCAATCGTTATGTGTTTTCTGTGTTAGGAATACTTAAACGGATTTTTGTTTTAATCGATGATTGTTCCTGGCGGAACGGCAGTGTTGCAATGTTGGAAACGTTGAGACGCTTAAGGAGAATTTACGGCTTTGAAGTACGTGAAAAGGCTTGAAGTGAACGGCTGGTCAGCTCTGTCGCATGTTTATTTAACCAATCAACACTATAGGCACGTGCTGTTTTCGAGAAAAATAACAGAGACATTGATATTTCTGGAACTTACAGCGGACGGACACACACAAACATCCACGCACCCACACACGTCTGCACGCACCACCACACCTGCACGTGCTCCCGCGCGCAGCAGAGAGAGAGAGAGAGAGAGAGAGAGAGAGAGAGAGAGAGAGAGAGAGAGAGAGAGAGAGAGAGAGAGAGAGAGAGAGAGAGAGAGAGAGTATTACAGAACCAGATCACCTGATTTGTGCATGTGAATAAAATAAGATTAGGCCGAGTGCCATGAAAATAGGACAAGTCATTTTTAAGATCGTGAGCTGTAACCCTGAATTCTTAAAACAAGAAAATGAAGACAATTCGGAAATCTCTGGCTACTTTCGTGTGTAAGCCAGTCAACCCTGACTAAAAGTTTGTTAAAAAAGGGAACCTTCGTTTAGAAAAAAAAAAAAAGCAAAATACCTGGAGTATCATTTCAGTTTTAATGTGCCCGTTACATAACGGTGCAAATGTTGATATTACACGCCATACACACACACACACACACACACACACACACACACACACACACACACACACACACACACACACACACACACACACATAACTAACATTAACCAAAGTATAACAGCTGTAAACCTGTCCTTTCCACCCATTCCAAACCAAAGCAAATTATGACACAAACCTAACGAAACTGGGAAAAAAAAATCCACCATGTCTTTTAAAAAGTTATGTAAATTCTCATCTGGAAACTCCATATAAGATTCATCTTCATTTTTTACACTTGACTCGGTGTTAGATGACCATAGAACAGAGGGAGCGTGTATGATACCAAAGTTAAACTCGAGAAATTACATTGTCTTGCCAAATACTTATCAAAGTTTTGCAGCAGAATTATTCGCTATTCCAACGTCCCTAAAGTAAGTTTTAAATTCTTCCGTAGAACATTGTCAACTTTTACTGTGCAGTTATTCAAAGTCGGTCCTTTCTGCCTTAGCCTTTAAATCCAAAGATCCGTTGAAAGACCATTACAGAAATCAATTACGTGACACATCTCCTATCGATGAAAAGAATAAATATGATTTCTGTTGGATGCCCTTGCATTGTGGAATTTCAACAAATGAGAAAGTTGATCAAGCTTCTCGAAGAGCATCTCGCAATATTGAAGGCACAACTACACTGAACATTCCGTTAGACCTAGTAGAATGTTATACTTAGATTAACAGACCATTCTTTAACAGTTTTAGGGTTATTGAAAGAAAACAGTCAATATTACCGCAATTGTATACAATCAAATCTTGACATCCACCACAAGATTCAATAGACAAATTCGAAAGATCGATATCTAGAGAGGTAGGTATATATTAATTCGTTGTATGCGTTTTAAATTACAACGAACCAAATACAGCAAAAATGTTACATTTATGTGTGAGGAAACTGATAGTGTATATCACCTACTACTAGATTGTCCAAGAGCAAATAATACAGTGCACAAGGCTGGTACTAATTCACATGATGGATCGACACCACTGACATTACCTTAAATGTTAAATAATGATGTTTTTTTTTGTTCGTTATACTTACATCTATTGAGCAATCCAGTAGGAATTTATCTTTGACTTTCAACAACCCCTCATATACAAAAAGAAATCACACACACACACACACACACACACACACACACACACACACACACACACACACACACGTACACACACACGTACACACGCGCGCGCGCGCGCACACGCACACGCATGTGCGCGCACGCACACGCAAACACACAAGCACAGTCGCACACACACGCACGTACGAGCGTGCGCGCGCGCGAACACACACACACACACACACACACACACACACACACACACACACACACACACACACACACATTACACAATCACACACACACACACACACACACACACACACACACACACACACACACACACACACACACACACACACACACACACACACACATTACGCAATCCGTTTGTGTAATCACATTAAATGAGAATACGTTAAATTGAAGAAACAAACACACACACGCACGCACACACGCATGCACGCACACGCACATACGCACATGTGTACATACACACACACACACACACCCACACGCGGACACACGCACGCGGATACACCCCTTACGATCGCAAGCACGCAAGCAGACACGCATGTTTGCGCGTACACACACACACACACACACACACACACACACACACACACACACACAAACATGCGCGCGCGCGCGCACGCACACACACACACACACACACACACACACACACACACACACACACACACATGCACGCGCGCGAACACACACACGCATGCAATCGCAAGCACGCACACTCATGGTTGCACGCACACACGCACGCACGCAGACACACACACACACACACACACACACACACACACACACACACACACACACACACACACACACGAATGGAGATGAAAAAAAAATAACAAAGAAAAATGTTTCCTTTTCCTTTCTTCTCTACTTTGTAGGCTACTGTTGCATGCAGTTTTGGATAAATGTTCTTTCTCCTCCTCCTCCTCCTCCTCCTCCTCCTCCTCCTCCTCCTTTTCTTCTTCTCTTCTTCTTCTTCTTTTCTTCTTCTTCTTCTTTTTTTTCTTCTTCTTCTTCCGGCTCCTTCTCCTCCTTCCGCATCCCCCTCCTCCGCTGCTTTCTTCTTCGTCGTCGTCACCTTCTTCTTCTTCCTCCTCTTTTATCTTTATTTTGTTGTTCTTTTTCTGCTTCTGCTTCTGCTGCTGCTGCTGCTGCTGCTGCTGCTTTTTCCTACTTCTCCTTCTTCTTACTCTTCTCTTTCTTTCTGATTATTGTTATTATTATCATTACTCCTATGATGATGATGATGATGATGATGATGATTATCATTACTGTCATTATCAGTGCTGCTGCTGCTGTTGCTGCTGCTGCTGCTGCTGCTGATGATAATGATGACGGTTGTTGTGGTTGTTGTTGTTATAATTATTATTAATACTATTATTGGTGATGGTGTTTTTGTGTCCTCATCATCATCTCCTTGTCATCGTCGTCGTCAACATTGCCGTCGTTCGACATCATCATTATGGTCACCACCATCACCATCAATGCCTTTGTCTCCAACAACCCTTCCGTCCCACACCAAAAAAAAAAAAAAAAAAAAAAAAAAAAAAAAAATTTGGGTTTGTGCGACATTTTTTTTCTTCTTTTTTTTCCGGCTTGCGTGTATGCCCTTCTGTATTAACTTCTCCCTCTGTCTCTGTCTCTCTGACTCTGTCCGTCCCTCTGTCTATCTGTCTCTCTGTCTGTGTGTGTCTGTCTCTCTCTGTGTGTGTCTGTCTCTCTCTCTCTCTCTCTCTCTCTCTCTCTCTCTCTCTCTCTCTCTCTCTCTCTCTCTCTCTCTCTCTCTCGTTAGAGGTTTTCATTTGGGTTATATCATGCCCACGTATGTGGAATACAGGCAAAATAACATTGATGTGTTATTCCTTTGATCAGAAACACAAATAATTCACTCAATTTTATCACCTATTTCATTATTTTCCCCTGTCAAGTTGTCTCCCCATCAACCCTCCTTCTCTCTCTGTTCTCCCTCGTCACCATGTATCTTCACCCCCTTGCTCATATAGCTGCCTGTGGTCTTACAATTGAATTCCCGAGTGTCCTGTTTTCTCTCGTCTTCTCTTTTCTGGTGTGCGAGTCTAGTTTTGTCTGGTCCTTCTATCTGTTATGAGGTGTCTGTGACTGACTCAGCATGCTTATGTTGTTATGCTCGGTGGCAGCGAGGGTGTATTTACATACCCTCTATGAGTAGCAGAGCTTGCACGGGCGCGATGTGCCCCGTGGCACTAGCACGTCATGGCAGGCGATTGGAACTGTGTGAATCACAAAGAGGACTGCCGCATCGTCAGACAGTGTCAACAGTCCCATTTTCCTGTTCGAAGAGGACTTGAATTGGCATCATGTCCCCGAGGAAGTTATGCGTTTACCCGTGTCCGTGGATGTGTGTGTGTGTGTGTGTGTGTGTGTGTGTGTGTGTGTGTGTGTGTGTGTGTGTGTGTGTGTGTTGTTTGTTGCTTTTTGTGTTCTTTGTGTCTATCTGTCTGTCTGTCTGTCTATCTGCATGATTGCACACAAACTGCTGATCCCATTCTATGTGAAAGATGTTATGTGGATCAGTGAGGAACCCGATACATATTGCTTTAGGTCTGTTCCCAACGGCGAATCGGCGTCTGTTTAAAAAAAAAATCATGTTTTATTTCCCCCAAAACAACAAAACGGATCTGAACAAAACTCGGTTGAGGGATGGAATGAAGCATCCCGAAATAAAGAAATGAATGTAGGATACCTACAGTTGTTATACATTTTCTGGAGAATGCAAGACTTGATACAGACAGAGATATTTTTGAATACCTTGTGTTTGTTTACTCTGTGATACATTTACCTCATTAACTCGTTCGTTATGATCCAGGGCGTTTTGCTGATATTATCCACACAACACACATCGGCAAAAGGATTAAACGTCTGAGTCAATCCGTTACTTTCTGGTGCGGATTAGTGAAGTGACATCTTGATCAAAGGGTGAGCAGGGATGTGTTCAGTGGAGTCCTTTCCACTGAACATGGTTGTACACTGTGAAAGTACCATTACGAATGGTCAGCTGTGTAGAAAAGCGATATATTTGCACGGAATATTCAAAATTCCGTAATGACTTAAACGATTGAATTTGGCATTTTCAGTGTGCCAGATTTTTTTTTTTTTTTAATGCATGTGAAGTTACTCTTTCCGTTCGAACCAACAGTTACTTCCTCTGGCAGAATACAGGTTTTCCACTCATGAAATGACGCAAAGGAAGGGGTGTGGGGGTGGGTGGGGGGTGCGGTGGGATTCAGGATGCGTTTGACCACAGTGGTAAGGCCTTGTACTTGCTTGTGTCAAAAGTTGTTTATATTGTTACTTTCCTGTGTTGAATATTCCACTGTGTTACGACTAAAAAGAATCAAATTCCTGTCCTTTGATTCTTTGATTGATTTGGATGGAGGTGATGGAGGTAGGTTGACAAGACGTTTCGTTCTGATCTCTCATTTAAAACGATCCGGATAGAAAAAAAAGCACACAAAAAATCGACTTTACTTAACGATCATCGCAACGGCCCCAAAACACATATGTCTTCAAAACACTTCCGTTTTCACTTTTATATCTCAACATCATAGCTTTATCCTTTCTACTACTTATAGATCATTGAATGAAAATTTAAACAAACGTGGAACGCAGCAGCTGTTTACTTGTTATGGGGAGGGGGTTGGGGGTGGTTCGGGCGGTCGTCTAGAACTTTCGAGGATTGTGATGTAGTACGGCCAATTGAACTGCATTGAACTTTGTTGAAAGACCAAGTCTCTTCACATTGTGCAGTCAGTGATAATGGTCGGGCAATTAAGTATCCATGTGGACATTCAGTGGTATGCGTAAACGAGCGCAACTTAAAAATGTCTCCGTTATTACATTAATGTCATGGTAAAAATTGAAAATCAAAAAGGGGTGGGGGAGAAAAGAAGACGAGAGCGACGGAGTAAAGAAAACGAGAGCGACAAATCAGGAAAATATAACTCTAAGCAAATCTAAAACTTTCTTCAGCATCAACTATTGCAATCTATCTTGAGAACAAAGGAATTGCCATTGTTTCTTCCGAGACCGTTTGGTCGTTGGGTAGACTTATTGAGGAAGTACTGTTGATTGGTTTCCCTTGGCATCAAATGGAGACATACCACTGTTTATAGTTCTGTGGTATTCTCACTACCAAGGGTTCAAAAATAAAATCTAACAGCACCCAAAGCAGCCAGTGAAGGGTAGAAAATTAAACTAAAAGGTGTGTGATAAGGCAATAAGTTGCTGAAAAAAACAAAAACCATTATGTACACGGTATAAAAATGTAGGGGAAAATCCTTGAGCCTGTGCTTGAAGCAAGGGACGTCAACAAGTGTCCAACAGTCAATAAAATGTTTCCGAAAAATGCTGGCATTTCTACCGCATTTTGATACTTTTAAGAGAACAGTGGAATTATGTTGTTTGCGCATGACTCATTTGGTAAGAGAACGTCACATTAAACATAGCAGGTACAATCGAAACCCAAAATATATAGATTTGAATTCACCGATGATAATCTTAATGAAATGGAACTGTTTGTAGCAAAGTGGAAGAAACAAGCAGCCAAACAGATATATAACCGACATCTGCCGTTAAAAATGAAATTGATTTAAGTGTTTCCCCCATGATTTTTGGTACTTCTATCTTCTTCTATTTCATAACATGCCAGCTATTATTATCTGTCGTCTGGAACCTAGGCAGTGAGACTGTAACACTGTACACTTGCTTGAACGGCCTTTTTGATGTAAATATATAGCTTTGTAATATTTTTCCGTATGGAGACGCTAGGTTAAACCGAATGATTGACGCTCTTATCAAAGCATAATTTTATCTCTGTTTCTGTATAATAATGTTCATCATACAGCTTTTGTGTGTCAGAAATTGTTGCAGACTGCGTTTATTTGGTGTTCGCTTTCTTTCAAGAGCCTTCCCCCCCCCCCCCCCCCCCCCCCCCCCCCCCCCCCCCCCCCCCCCTTGTGTGTGTGTGTGTGTGTGTGTGTGTGTGTTGTGTTTTCTTTGAAGACTGCTCTGAGAACCTCTGTGCCAGTCTGACCTGTAGCCAGTGTGTAACTAAAAGAGTAAATGAAACTTTCTGCCACGGAAGGGGTGATGGATGCCTTAGAGCAAAAGGTGCATGAGTGGATAACGCGCACGTCCACAGCGCTTAGACATCCCGGCTCCTGTGGTTCGAGAATTATCTCAGTGGGTTTCTTCCCCTGTCTTTTAGATAGCAATCATCATCAACATCATCATCATCGCAATAATAATAATGATAAGAAGAAGCATACAATTAAGCTTAATAACAATAAGAAGAGGAGGAGGAGGAAGAAACGAGAAGAAAAAAAAGAAGAAGAATGATGATGATGATGATGATGATGATGATGATGATGATGATGATGATGATGATAATATAATAGAGTGGTAAGAGTAGTAGTAGCATTGTCATCAGCAACAGCAGCAATAGAAGAAGAAGAAGAAGAAGAAGAGAAGAGAAGAAGAAAAGAAGAAGAAAGAAGAAGAAGAAGAAGAACAACAACAACAACAAGGAGAATAATAGTATGAAAATGATATTAACAATAATAATGATAATAGCATAGTAGCAGTGGTAGTATACCACCACTACCACCAAGAATAACAATGATAGTAATAACAAAGATGAAAAAAAAAATCAGTTAAATGAAATAAAACAAACTGAACACAGTATAAATGAAAAACGAACTACTGTGATTTCAAGAAAACCAAAAATCATAGGTTCATGCTCTCTACTGACCATCGGAGGAACCAGCGTTCTGGAGACTGCTGTCTACCAACAGATGAGCGCTCCGGCCGACAAACTGCAACTGGGGGCTCGTAGAACGGTCCTCGGACTCAACACTTCAACTCCTACGTGAATTGGTTCCGGAAAGCTGTGGAGACTGTTTACAGAAAGTTGGCGAAGAAAATCAGAGGGCGGCTGCAGAACTTTGTCTCGTTCAGCAAATCGAGTACACATAACAGAAACTTGCTAAAGTATGGATGGAATGTGACATGGCGGACAATCTGCGAAATGGAAAGGAGGGTTGGGGAAAGTGTTAGAGGGATACTTGATAAGGGGGCGGAGAGAGGGCTAGAGGTTCACTGCATGATCTTTTTTTGTATTGCATAATTTATATTGATTTCTTATGGCTTCGGTTTCTTTTTTTTCTCTCTCGGGAATGCGCGCCTTCTGAGTATGTTGCTGTGAATCGTGGCGGGTATGGGAATGATGATGGTTTAAGAGATAGGGGAAAGGGGTGCGGGACAGGTCCCTGAATCACCCCCCTTCCCATCCTAGTCTCCACCCCGGCCCCACATACCAGCTTCAGGTTTGTGCGGAGGTAGAACTGGTCATGGTTGTGTGGAGAGATTTGTTTCATCCATACATTTATTTATTTACGAATTTATTTTTACCTGTTTATTCATTTGTTTATGTATGTTTATTTGTATTTATTTATTGATTCATTTTGTTTATTTCTTTTTCAAATCTTTTTCTTGTTGACTTACTTATTTTGTATGGTGCATGACTAAGCCATCGACGCCATCAGAACTGAACCGGTAACACTTTTCAGCGCATTGAACTTCTCACTGTGTTTCAAACACGTTTCCTCGGGCCCAACGGTTTGAGCCTGCCTGTTTACTACATGGTTTTGGGCAAGTCCTCAAAAAAAAAAAAAAAAAAAAAAAAAAAAAAAAGAAAGAAAAAAAAGAAAGAAAAAAAGAAAGACTGACAGATCAAAGAAAGGAAAAGACAAGAAAAAAAAAAATAGTCTGTGTTATATTTTCGCTTCACAAAGTCGAACATCAAACTCGAAAAGATGATTTCATTGACATAATTTGCTGCTGAAACACACGAGCATCAGACTTCACAATCTTTATCATTTGCTCGCTTAGACTGATACTGGATATTAGTTTATATTGTACACACGTCAATGGGAAATGCAATGACGCCACAGATGTCATGTCAATCTAAATCTCTCTCTGGCTGTCGGATAACAACAAAATTATAAGACTAGCAGTTCGGTGGTGTTTCGTTTTCTGATCTCTGTGTCATGATAGAAGGAGGAGCAAAGTTCGAAACATCAAATATTTCCGACTTCAGTCTTTGAACAGCTTACTCTTAAGAGGCTCGGTAATCGGACGTAGATTCCACCATTCATGACATGTCAAGTACTAGGGCCATAACAACAACTGTCATTATGTAATAATGATGATAATAATAAAGATACCAGTAATAATGAAAATGATATTAGTAATAATGTTAAATAATCATAACAATAACATAGTGATCTTAGTAATAATATTGAATAATCATAACAATAGTAATAATAACAATACTATAATAAGAAGAATAAGAATAACAACAACAATGATCATAATGATGATAATAATAATAATGATGATAATAATGATAATAATAACAACAATGAAGAAGAAGAAGAAAAGAAAAAAAAAGAAGAAGAAAAGAAGAAGAAGAAGAAGAATACTTTTTGTGATATAATCTCTTGGCATTGAAATTTTGTGCTCTCTTTTATTCCGTACTTGGTTTAAATCTTGAATGTTATGGGTTTTTTTATAGTTAAAATGTTCATACACAAGTCTGTTTCCAATTTTTCACACCCCTATCAATTATCTCCCTTCAGTCTCTTCATCTCTCTCTCTCTCTCTCTCTCTCTCTCTCTCTCTCTCTCTCCTCTCTCTCTCTCTCTCTCTCTCTCTCTCTCTCTCTCTACTTACTTAAAACATCTTACTTAACAGTGAATCTTTTATTCCTGATTTGTATTTAACTCTGCGCGTTGTTTTTACACAGTTTAAGTAATTATACATTTTGCAACATTACTGATCTTTTGAATGGTGCCATTGTTTTTGATTTCTTTCTTTTTTTTATACTCAATTTTGAGCTTATCTTGGAGCGTTCTGTTTTACAATTGGAGTGTTTATTTAAGTGTGGTGTTAATATTGCATATGTGATGGTGGTTTGTGGTGGTGATGTGCGCGCGCTCTGTGTGTGTGTGTGTGTGTGTGTGTGTGTGTGTGTGTGTGTGTGTGTGTGTGTGTGTGTGTGTGTGTGCGTGTGTGTGTGTGTGACTATTTGGAGGGGGTGTGTGCGTGTGTGATTCTGTATTGGGGTGGAGTGTGTGGTGTATCTGGGGTGGTGGGGGGGGGGGGGGGGGGGGGAGGGAGGGGGGGGTGGTT
>JADBJO010000895.1:310872-313372 GCA_016801955.1 Conus betulinus | reverse complement strand
GATCTCTGTGTTCTCGAAAGAGATAAACATTTTTCATCGGATCTGAGATTTTTACAGTGGAAAAGATATAAAAAATAAATCGGGTGCGTTTTTAGAAGATATATTTTAAACAATTATGTGAATGAATGACTTGTGAATTGATTTTAACGTGGTGACAGCCCTGATATGGCCCCTTGCGGTCGGCTGGGCTATAAGCAACATTTCCTTACCTCACCTCCCTCCCCCCCCCCCTCTCTCTCTCCCTCATCCCTCTCTCTATCTCTCTCCTCCTCTCTCTCTCTCTCTCTCTCTCTCTCTCTCTCTTGTGGAATTGGGGGGTAGGGATGGATACCATTATCTTTTTTAAACTATTTGACACGATGGTTGAAGCCAATGGGGTATTACAGCTGCAGAGGTATGGGTTATTACACAATGTAAAACTATCGAAGCAGTCATCTGTTTGCCTGTAAAAAAACACTGTAAGTGTTGCCCTAAAACACAAAATGCAATGGTCTTACGGAGAGAGACTGGTCGCTATCGTCTTTATACAGACAGCACACTAAGAGCACTAGCTATGGTTTTCTTTACAAACAGATGAAACTGAATAGAAATACCCAAGCAAGCATATCTTTCCTTGATTAACAGCCTTATGAACACACGCTGGACGACCAGAATGATAAAAAGTAATTGGGCATATGATATAAAACTTATCTTGATAGATATGGATTTTCTGACAGTGTGGTTAGAGGGTGGGGTCGGAACTGGGAATATGTTTAAGAGTGAAGATTTTTAGGCAAAGGATTGTAGACTGTTTTCAGCAAGACTGGAGTTAGCAAATTAAATTCAAGTGATCAGCTTTCAACATCTATTGTCATTAAGTCTGTTTTACAACCAGAACCGTATGACCTTATTTAACGGTTAACAAATTTAAAAGTGTGTTTCACCAAATTCGTCTTGGGCTTTAATACGACCGAATGTAAATAGGTACAAAAGAAAATATCAAAAGCATGTCCTTTTTGTATCAACTTGAGTCCGAAAACTTCACGTTCTATTAAGATGCAATGCTTTTATGCTTTCAGAGAAATATACTTTACTGAAGCACAGACAATTTCAGAACGTTGAACTCTATTGAACTAAAACAATACCTGCAAACCGAAATCGTGTATATTACAAGAGAATGGATATGTACCATTATTATGTCTGCTTCTGAAAAAAAGAAAACACTTACCAATATCACAGATGAATCATCAAGTTTACCTCATAAAGAAGCATATTAGCCATTCGGAGTGCTTATGCCTGGTATCATTGTATCTTCTTTTTAACTGTATGGTGCACTGACACCTCACATTGTTATAGGACGGAGGCAGACTGTTACATAGCATTGTGTTAAATGTGTTCAATTTCTACTTCATAAGATCTCGTGCTCTAGCTCGTACTACTAAGAGATAGAATTGCAGGCACGTCACAGAGATCATACTCGCTCTCGCGAAAATCTCCCTCTCTCCTAGGTCTATTCCAGACTTCTTCATGAATATGATCATCTAATCTCGTCTCCCTTCTATGTATTGTTGCCCTCCCACACCCCCCCCTCCCCCCATCTCAGAAGTGTTTCGGTACATGGGCTACAGAACCTTCTTGTCTGAATGATGTGATCGTAGTCGTCCTCTCATCGTCAGGTCGTCGTCTCCTATCTCCTTAATCATGGTTCCATGACTCAGTGATTAATACTAATAATGACGATTACAATAATTCTTTTTCAAATTCATGATTGTTAACTTTTTAAGGGTGGGTGGGTGGTTTCCTGAGGTGGGGGGGGGGGGGGGGGGGGAGGTGGGGGGGGGGGGGGCTTTTGTGGTTCAACGACATGACAGCTATCACTAAGACTACTCTGTGTACGTTACTAAACCAGCGACTGACCTTTCTTCTTGTTATCGAAACACAACTGCTTTCTTAGTGTCCCTTGCATAAGACTTGTGGAGAGGGGAGAGGAGAGAGAAGGGGGCGAATTGACGAGCTTGGTGAAAAGATTAGATGTGGTGTAAGAGCGATTTGATGATTTTCTGTTTGTTTGTTTGTTTGTTTGTTTGGGTGGGGATCAGTGTTGCAGATCTGAATCTAAAGAAGGGTCTATAACCTGTTTAAACAAGGTTACCAAAAAAAAATAATAAAGTAAAATAAAAAATATAAATAATAATGATAATAAGCCTACTCAATTTTCACGAAACTTGACAGAAAAACTGAACTGTGATCAAAGAAAGGCCCGTGTGAGTTTTTGTGCAGATTTCTGGTGTGGGATCTGAAGCGACAGGCAGATCCTGGATCCGTTGGTCTGCACTCTTCACCTGGGATTCCTTGCAGTTGTAACCTCCATGGAGGTTATATTTTCTACTGCGTCTGTAGATGTGTTGTTTTGCTTGTCTGTCAGCACGATTACGCAAATAAGGGAAGACATGGTACGTGGCCATAGGAACGAATGTGTCAGCTTTTTGTGCAGATCGTTGGTGGAGATGTCGACCACACA
>JADBJO010000895.1:293372-295872 GCA_016801955.1 Conus betulinus | reverse complement strand
CAGGAGTTATATGTTAGTGAGCTTTCTCCCCATTGGAGATGGTCTCCCTTTTGGAGACTATAAGCTTGCTGAAGGTTCATTTTGAGAAGCATTTATTTATTCTCCATTCACCCACTCAAGCACATACTGTCAGTTAGGCAGATTCATCTACCACTGCAGATATGAAGGCTTACCACCCCCCCCCCTATTTCTACAATCTGAGACATAAGAGCAAGCTTTGTTTATAATTCAATATTTCTTGCAGTCATTGCAACACCTAGCTGCTCTGTAAGTTGCTGGAACGGTGCTCGGTACTTATCCTTGGAATTTATTGTTTCATTATATATATATATATATATATATATATATATATATATGTGTGTGTGTGTATCTACCTATGAATCTCTCTCTCTCTCTCTCTCTCTCTCTCTATATATATATATATATATATATATTTATATGTGTGTGTGTGTTTGTGAGTGCGTGTGCATACGTGTGTGTGTGTGTGTGTGTGTGTGTGTGTGACGAGAGTTGAGTTGGGCGATGGCTGGTGTGTCCTCTAGGGGAAGGGCTTGGAATATTTTCTCGATTAGAGTTTTGTAAAATTTCACCTCCATCCTGCCTCTTACTAGTGATGGAGGAAGCAAGCTTTCCGGTACTGGTCATTGAAAGAAATTTTGATTTTTCTCGAGACTTTTAAAATACTCAGTAGTGGCTCAGGGATAAGTTTCCTTTGACTTGTACCTTTCAAAGTACTTGCAGCTCTGAAAGACGAAATTAGAGATAAGTTCAAACATTTAGCGCGAATGAACAAGAAAGAACTGACACAAGTTAAGTGCACTTGCACACATCAACTTTACGTGTTTATACCGAGTCAGTTCAGGCTGATGTTTGGTTTCCCACAGCGGCACTTGTGGCATCACTAAGAGAGGAAAAGTTCTGGGGGAGTTAATTTGGAGTCCACTTGGAATATTAGAACTTATCTGACGTCGGAGAGAATAGCTGATCTCTCTCCAGTTGTTGGTGGACTGATTCACTTCTTTGTAGACCTGCTGATCATGTGCTGAGCTGTGGTGTTTGTCCACTACCAGGTATGCGTAGGGTAGGTAGGAACCCAGGTTCTAAGACAAACAGAACCTGGTCTATAGCTAAGAAACTCAGAGTCTGGCTTGTCGAGTTCCCACACTGAACCTCTGATTTTCAGTATATGTGTGAGATCTCAGCCAACAAAGGATTACGATAATATAAATATATCTGCCATAATTATTAGTGTCCAGTTTTGTTCAAATTTTGAGTGAAGTTCAACAAAGGGTAGGAGACAGTAATGCAATGCTAAACAATTTTTAGTCAAATATCTCTTCAATTTTTTTTATGAATTGAATTGCAGTAACTTGGAACATACTTAGCCCAAGTACACACATGGTGTAGACTTAGAGTTGCACATTTCAAAGTATTCTGACAATCAACAGTATTTATAAATCAACAGTTGTCATCTAGTACAGGCATACTGTTTTTTTTTTTCTGATCAGAGTTCATCATTCTGTTATCATCTTAACAGATAGAATTGAATATTAGCAAAATCTCAGATGGTGAACAAAGAATTCTAATCAGATTGTTAACAAATAATCTTGATCAAGCATCTTAATAGTTTTTACGAAGTTATGGCAGACAAACTACTACAACAGAATACTCATTCATCATCTTCATAGATGTAACCAGTATTGGCATAAAGTTATACTGTCAAACCGCATGGCATACATACATTCAATGCATAGTCTGAAAATTTTGAGCACAGTTTCAACTTACAGTTCTGGGTGATCAGTGAATCTTAAGACACAGGAGATTCAAAGATATGCAGATGATCATTCCCTTCTCTGATTTATCCTTGTCTTTCTTGATTCACTTACAGCTCATCGGTTGGATGGCCTCTGGTAGAACAGTGCTTGTTCACCGAAAACCTAACAGCTGGACCACTCGGAACTGAAGTCTCGTTCACCGTGCATTTCCCCTTTTTAGATGCTAAGCCACTTAGTCCAGTTCCGGTTCCGACTGGCTCTGTGTCACTAAAGACAAAGAATAAAAAAAGGGAGGGGGGAGGAGGTCACACCCCCCTCCCCTCCCCTAAGGTGTGAGAGATTGCACAGAAGGCTAGTTTCATAATTTCCATTCCCGGTTCCCACGCACGACAGTCAGCGTGCGGGTGGTGACTATGGGGGAGTGGCAGAGGAGGAGGGGGCAGGTTGACGGTTTCTCTAAGGTACACCCGTCTCCTTGCCCGTCTCCTTGCCGATCGCTGAGCAAGTAGATTGATATATATGCGGGAGAGGATGGAAAGGGGGGAGGGGGGGGGGGGTGGAGGGGGGAGGCGCCTCGGTGTCTTTGTGTTAAATGGAAACTTTCCTTTGCGTCGTAAGGCTATCAGGTAGGCAAGGGAGAAGGAAAGGTGGCGGGGTGGGGAGGGAGAGAAGAGGGAGGTTGGTGTGGGCGGCTTTCTTCAAAACAAACCGGACAGACGGCGGGG
>JADBJO010000895.1:273372-275872 GCA_016801955.1 Conus betulinus | reverse complement strand
AAGAGCAAGTGTTTGGAGTTAGGGGCGTGTGATGATTGTTTTTATTATGGGAGCAAGAGTTACCCTACTTATTTGTTAATTAATGCTTACAGTCACCTTCTTCATTTAAGATACCTTTTCTAGTCCTTCAAGACAATATAATCTTGTTTATATGTGGAAAAATATCATAAAATATTTATATCCAACAAACAAAAAGAAAAACAGAAACAACAACAACAACAACAAACACAAAAACAAGAACAACAAAAAACGTTTTAGAATCTATTTTATTTCAACTCTCTCTCTCCCCTCTCCCTCCCTCCCCTCTCTCTCTCTCTCTTTCTCTCTCTCTCTCTCTCTCTCTCTCTCTCTCTCTCTCTCTCTCTCTCTCTCTCTCGTCTCTCTCTCTCTCTCTCTGCGCGCGCGCGCGCGCGCGCGCGTGTGTGTGTGTGTGTGTGTGTGTGTGTGTGTGTGTGTGTGTGTGTGTGTGTGTGTGTGTGTAATATATGTATGTGCTTGTGTGTGGGTGTAGGAGAAGGATAGGAATTGTCTTCTCTTTGGTGTCAATAGGAAAGGGTTACGTTAGAACACGGGGCGAAGAATACAGAATATAGACAATTCATCCATTCATGAGTTCAGATGATCTGAAAAATGAGGCTGCCAGAGTCATTTCGCACTTTCTGCATCAGACAAATATAACATTCGCGACAAACTATCACAAGACAAATACAGCCAACCGGCCTTGAAAGGTCAAAACCTCACAGCAAGGTTTTATCGCAAACTCCGTAGGGGGAGGAAAGGCCGAACACAGCACTCCTGCAGAGTTCTAAATAAAAACACACCACGGAGAGAGGAGACGAGCACCTTGAAGGATAATCTCACACAGTGTAACCCCAAGGTCACGATCAAACTGAGATGGACGAGTGAGGCAGCTGTCACCCTGGACAGACGCTGGACGCAACTCACGGGAAATAAAAGAAGTTAGACTGCCTGGGTTCTTTCAAAACAGGACAACAAAACAACGGAGGGGGGAAAAAAAAATCTTCGAATCCACTGGAAAGATGAGGAATTGAGAACTTCCACTCGTAGAGTCTTCAAAGCAAGCAATGATTGCTTTGAAGATTCTACGAGTGGAAGTAGGCTACTCAATTCCTCATCTCTCCAGTGGGTTCGAAGATTTTTTTTTTTTACTCCGTTGTTTTGTTTGTCCTGTGCAATTATTGCTTGCTTTGAAGATTCAACGAGTGGAAGTACTCAGTTCCTCATCTCTCCAGTGGGTTTTCGAATTTGTTTTCCCTCCGTTGTTTTCTTATCACAGGAAATAAAGCTTGGGGGCTTTCAATAAATATCATATTTTGTATAAATAGTCATGATCTACCATAAGCCAACAGCATGTCATCGAAGAAATGCATACCTTTATATACAAGGGAGGACAAATTCTAGTGACTGGGACGACTCAATAGCCTCATCAGTCCTGACATGTGCTGGTTATCATCAGAGACACTGGCATGCGCGCCTGTGTGCCACTGTACGTGCGTGTGTTAAATGCTGTCCGGTCTGATACTAAATGCAGGTTGTCAGTTATTGTACTGATGTCTGCCAATGTGGTGTGCAGCGGGGTTAGTCAGCTGGTGTTCTGCCAGCACACTAGCTCACGAGAAGCTGTTTCTTTGTGTGGGAGTTATCCTCAATATTGTTTTTGCTACGTGCTTTTAGAATCAGCTATACTGATGCGGTACTTAATGTCAAAGTGTCCAGAGCACACTCAGCTTCCATTCTTCTTTTACTTCTTCTCTTCCCTACTTTTTTAATCTGTGTGTGTGTGTGTGTGTGTGTGTGTGTGTGTGTGTGTGTGTGTGTGTGTGTGTGTGTGTGTGTGTGCGTGCGCGTGTGCGTGTGTGTGTGAGAGAGAGAGAGAGAGAGAGAGAGAGAGAGAGAGAGATCGCAACGCCCCTCCATCTCTCCTCTCATTCCCCTATTTCTCATTTCCTCAACCCCTCGCCTTCTATTCCTCTCGTACTTTGCCTCTACGCTTCTTCCAGTGTTTTGTCATGCGATTTGCTGTTAAAGACACTCAGACATATGTACTGACAAATGCTTAATGAAGTTTAGGAAGGTCTATATCTAAATATCGTAAGTTCACTCGATGTGTGTGTGTGTGTGTGTGTGAGAGAGAGAGAGAGAGAGAGAGAGAGAGAGAGAGAGAGAGAGAGAGAGAGAGAGAGAGAGAGAGAGCAGAGAGAGAGAGAGAGAGAGGAGAGAGAGGAGCAAATGGAGAGAGAGGAGAGAGAGAGAGAGAGAGAGAGAGAGAGAGAGGAACTCAATTCACATTTATTATCCCATAAAAGAAAAAACAATCACCTTTTTGTTATATCTTTCACAAAAGTCATGACTTTGAAGGGGGGGGGGGGGGGGAGAGAGAGAGAGACAGAGAGAGAGAGACAGACAGACAGACGACGGACAGACAGAAAGGGCTTGTGTCCTTGCCAGCTCTCTGTAGACACTTTCAGGCAGGCTGAGA
>JADBJO010000895.1:258372-260872 GCA_016801955.1 Conus betulinus | reverse complement strand
AGGTAACCACCGCACCCCTGGCTGATGAATGAGGTGTGTGTGTGTCCAACGTATATGGCTTTTTGTTTGTTTGCTTGTTTTTGCCCAACCACACTTTTGCTCAGTGTATGTGTAGTATGCAATGTTCGATTATCGTCGTTCTATACTGGTAGCGATGCTTTTGCGTGATTTAAATCTCCTTGATTCTTTCTTTTTCTGTCCCGCATTTGTTTGTTATTTCAGTCTCTCTCTCTCTCTCTCTCTCTCCTTCTCTCCTCTCTCCTCTCTCTCTCTCTCTCTCCTCTCATCTCCTCTCTCTCTCTCTCTCTCTCTCTCTCTCTCTCTCTCTCTCTCTCTCTCTTACTTTGTTTGTTATTCAGCGAAAAATAACATCTTCCTGTCTTATACTTTCTTTTTTTTTTTTTTTCCCTTCTTCTCTTCTCTTTCTTCCTTCCTTCTATTCCGTCACATCACCTTTTTTTTTTTTTGTGCGCCGTTTTTTCCTTTGTTATCCCTTCATATTCCTTTCTTCTATTCCTTCTGTCATTTTCTTCTTCTGTCATGTCATTCCCCCCTCCACTTCCCCCCCCCCCTCCCCTCCAGTCTTCTCTATGCATTACTGTCCTCTGCTTCTGTCGTCTACATTGTGTTGTCTTACACATTAAAACATCTGTAGTGAGAACGCATTGATTAAAGCACGGTTGATGCACAAATTCATCACTCTATGATACTATGGCCTTCGAACACAAAGGCCATTTCGCGAAACATTTCGTATATGTAGGGAAAAAGACGCACAAATTAATATATTTTATGTTATCTTTATGTCAGGTCACGTCAGGTCAGGTCATAAAATGTTAAGAACGATGTCTTTTTTGTCATGCTTTATATCACATTTTCTTTAATAGTATATCGAATAGCATATCGAAGGTTGTCTCATTGAATCATTTGTATCTGACAGTATTCTATTATATATTTTATTGTTAAGTTGCATCACGTTATATTATCTTACAATATGTATATATATATATATATTATATATATATATATATATATATATATATATATATATATATATATATATATATATATATATATATATATATATAGATATAGATAGATAGATAGATAGATAGATAGATAGATAGATATAGATATATATATTGTACTTTGTTGTATCATATTATAGCAATTATTTCATACCATATGTTTTTTCAGTCATGTTATATTATATGATATCATATCAAATCACATTATACTACGTATTCTTGCGTTAAATCGTATGGTGAGATATTATATTATATTATATTATATTATATTATATTATATTATATTATATTATATTATATATATATCATATCATATCATATCATATCATATCATATCATATCATATCATATCATATCATATCATATCATACCATATCATATCATATCATATCATATCATATCATATCATGTCATATTATATATATATATTATATTATATTATATTATATTATATTATATTATATTATATTATATTATATTATATTATATTATATATATTATATTATATTATATTATATTATATTATTATATTATATTATATTACATTACATTACATTATTATATTATACCATACCATAGCATATGTTATTTGTATTATACCATAGCATATTATATTATGTTGTGTAGTGAGGTATTATATCATAAACCATACGTTAAAGTACAGTACATTAGTAGATTTTATTGTTTATATTTTATCAAATAATGTCATGTCATAATAACATTATATCATTTCATATCGTATCATATATCGTATCTTGTCATATCAATTATCATATCATATCGTATCATACCATATCACATATTATGTCATGTGACATGATATCACATATCACATGTAACACATTACACCATATTGCATTACATATGATTGATTTACATTAAAAAATCTAATGCTAGAGCCAGTCTGTGTCGTCACTTTATAACTGCACTGCTTTGCAAGTAAAAATAGCTGGCATTCATCAAACACAAAAACGAAGATCTAGATGGCTCTAATCTCTATACTTGAAATCCAAATTTATCTTCGGGCACTGAACGACCATATATTGCTGCAATAATTAAATACATGGGGTATCATCTCTCAAAAGTCCTAGATTCATAGCCCAGTTTCCATCTCTCAAAGTCTAGATTCATAGCCCAGTTTCCATCTAGCAAACGTTGGTTCGATTAACAAAGAATAATAAGATTTACCGTTTACATCCATCAAAATTAATGGAGGTAGCCAGTCCAGGAGAGAATCGTTGTAGAGATAGGGGTTGGGAAGAGAATAATGGGGAGAGGGAAATGATGAGGGTAGGGGTGGGGATGAGAGATGGGGAGAGGGAAATGGGAGGAAGGGGAAGGGAGGAGAGTGGGGAGAGGGAATATAGAGGTAGGGGATGGGGGAGAGATGGGGAGAGAGAAATATAGAGGAAGGGGATCGGGGGAGAGATGAGGAGAGAGAAAGGATGAGAGGTAGGGGATGGGGGAAAGGGAGG